>JBCAUG010286754.1:0-17823 GCA_038406175.1 Haplosyllis leylae | reverse complement strand
CCCGGGACCAGACCGTATAGGTCGGCTATGCAGCGGGCGGTATGCCTCTTGCGTTCACGCAGGAGGACTTTCTTGTTTAGTCAGGGAAACGTCCGTCAATTTTCTTAGAATCGCTGGGGAAATGGAATCTGATGAACAATGGAAATAGCCAAGTAAAATTGTAATTTTTAAACAAATCTTTCCGTTCAGAGAGGAATGAGAATCACGAAATCGTCTCCTAGTAAATTCCTAATCAATTTAAAAGTGGAAACTAAAGTTCTGTGATGCCTAAAAATTAGCCAGAGAAAAATGGCAGAAGTACTCCTAAATGTTAGAGATTTCTTCAAATTAAAAATGTGATTACCACAAGGGAGGAAACAGTTAGGGTAATTTTATAGTTAAATGTCCCCTTGAAACGTTTCAGTGTTGCATGTATCCTGATCTTCAATAGCACGCAGATCACTGAAGTATCAGTAGCGATTATCGCCGTCATCCTAACATTGTACAGCCTGTCCATCTGCAAACTCCCATTTTCGATTTTCCAAAGTGTAAAAAAAGTCTGGTAAGTTCATTCTTTGAGTATGTTTTTGTGTTTGATATGAATAATATCTTGCTGAATTAAACTTTTTTTTCATTGTGCATTTATTCATGGAAGGGAATGTTGCAGTAGAGTGACAGGAGAGTATTACTATCACTACATGGTCAAATGGTTTGCCAAGTTTTTAAGTTTTCCATTATTTTAAATCTCAAATTAGCATATATTTCTTTAACCTTATAGTTGCCTTTTTGAGGTATACAGTTTTGTTTCAATTTTGTACACAAATACCATTTAAGATATTTTCCATTGTACCTTGTATATCTACATGTTGTACACTCTCGTCAGTTTTCAAAATAAGTAGCTACACTGACAAAATTAAGGAAATACGAAAACAACTCATTTTCATGAATTAAATTATTTGTAATCAGGAGAAGACGATTTCCGCCGAAACGAAGGCTTCTGACAGATGATGAATACTGGCGTCAAGGTCAGGAGGAAACACGGAAAGCTTTAGCAGAATTGCGCCAACATGTCCGCAGTCCTGATTGCAATGCATGGAAAACCATATCTAGACTGAACTCACCACACAGGTACGTTTGTATTTAGATTTATTACGCCACCGGTCAAATATGTTCAGGGTTTGTTACCGACCACGTACGTAGTACGAGGGAAGGTAATGTTTTCACAGCTGTGTGTTATTCTGTCGGTAGGGGGGGGGGTTCTCCCTATCACATAAAGCATCAGGACAGGCAGTAGGAAGGAGCCCCCTCCTTCCAGGCAGAACGATCATGTGGGAAGAAGGACCAGACAAGAAGGATGGTCAGGGAGGAGGCCCCCACCCCAGCACTGCCAGGATTGCTTTTGTGACAATGTGTTGGTAAAATGTGAAGTACATGTTAATATGTTGGGTCGCTTAAATATGGATTGATATGAGATCGTGTCGCATGATGTCTCCGGGCATATTATTTCCCAAAAGTACCCCAAATTGTTAGGTTGCGGCGCACACGAAGAACTTACTAATTTTCATTTGATTTTTTTGGTTTGGTGGGATAGTCCCCATCCACCAGAAAGACATTTGAAAGTGAGATTGATTTATTTCTTGAAATAGGTAACATGAAAAAAAAATCGCATCTGGTAATTTGAAGTGCGGCCTCAATTATTTATGAACTGCTTCGATCAATTGCAAATAGGTCTAGTGTTTACCATCGGAATCCAAATTCTTCACAGCATCGTCACAGGATTTGTTTTGTTCCTGAACTTTCACTTTACGCGCTCCTCTGCCGAACCAGGCAATTGCCAAGCGAATACTCAGTTCCAGAAGTTCTACAAATAGATATACAGTTATGCCAGACCACAGATTTAGGAGACCACCGAGTTGGGACATCAGAGATGTGATGTTATACTTCGGTGTGTCCTCCATTCTTGCTATCCTAAAATTGTGAAGGTGCGTCGAAAGCTTCAGGAAATTAGACTGAATCAAATTTGCCTTCCGTATTTTATCATCCATATCACATTGACTGTTGCAGCCAGTGTTGTTTTTGGATAAAGATTCTTCAACCATTGCAAATCTGGATTTAAGTGTACCATTGGTAACATATCTGTCGTAGAAAGCGTCGTGAAACGCCTTCAGGGGCCAATTTGCACTCGACACTTGCTGATCTAAGGCTCGCCAATAGCACGCCGTTTGACACTTTTTTCGACAGTGCGCCATAATTTCCACGCTCCGGTCAAAAAGACACTCTTCAAAACGCACCAGGTCCTCTAGGGGCAAACTAGCATTAGCACAATACGGATAGTCTCCTGTCGCTTCCACCATACCATGCGATGAGTCCACGCTGGTGCATCCGCACTTGTCCCTTATGCCATAGGTATTGCAAAGTATCAAACACGCGTCTTGGCTGTATTTGATTTTGCTCTGCCATATAAAGTCAGGGAATTGGCTCATATCAATGTCATCGTCAATCACGCAATTGCCATAAGGATCAGGGAGAGTTTTGTATTCCTGGAGTCGATATTGGATGTCAGTGTGCATTCCAGGTGCCGCTATAGTCTCAGCTAGTGACGTAAAGGGCATCGCGTCCAACTCCCCTATTGAAAACACAACTCCTGCAGACTGGGTATATTCTTCTGGCGGATTGAACACTCTGTACGGAGGCTCACCGAGATTGTCAATAAATAAGTCGAGTGTTATTCCTAAGGGAAGGAAGTGTGGGTATTCTGGACGAGGCAATTGAAGACGGACGCAATTGTAGAAAGATGGATGCACCACTCTGGTTATATTGACTCTTTTTCCACAAGGAGTATTCCTGGAACCTCCTGCAGTGAGTATCCTTATGTGACAAGATAGTAGTACTTCTTCAATCTCGAATCCCGAGTCGCTCACACCTTCTTTACCGACGTACTGGTAATATCCTTGTGGTGTTAGCAAATGTTCCTTGAGCCGCTGTCGCTGATTGATCGTAGTTTCCGAGCAGTTTACGCATTGTATCTTATTTGACACTATTTCCACAAAGCGGCCAATGTCTATGATTGCGCGAAAGGTGGGTCGAAGAAAACAGAGGGTGTGTGCTTGTAAAATATTACTGCGGAACGTGTCCATGTTCTTGGAGCTGACATTTGTGTTGGTCGGGTAAGAGAAGAAATCCACCAGCAGGAGGCCCAATTGTAAGGCACAGACCACCGAGAAAACAAGCACAGCTGTGATCCAAATATACTTGAAGTAAGTGGTTTGTGCTTTTGCTGTTCTTGGTATTCCCTTTAGCGACGTGTTGTGGCAAAAATGCGACAAACACTTAAACAAAGCCATTTTAAACTGTTTGACCGTTCAACACCCTGGTGTTCTTTGCGAAATGTTTTAGCAAAATCTAAGGAAATAATCACCGCGTCTACAAGCAATATTTTTTCATCGTAGCGCTGCTCAATGTTTCTGAATACAGAAATGCAACAGCAAAACCATGAAGACTAGGTCTGTTGTTATTTCTACTCAAATGTAGCTTTAAATTTGTGATATACGTCAATGTGTGTTCATATGAACAACTGAGAACTCTCACTGGGTTTTATTGTGTGTAGCAAACCGCGAATAATATTTTTCGAGCATTAATGCCTCCTGTTCTGGCGAAAATACTGGTGAAATACCGCAACAATAGATTAGATTTGATGTTCGTGCATAATGTTTGATAAATGAGCTTTATGTTTTGTCGTTATCCGTTCAACAGTAATTTGCAAAAAACGTCGGGTCTGATTTTTGGTAAGTAAACAAAAGTCAATTTATCAGTGACAAGATACACGTATTCCCCGCCTCTTCTGTTATGACAACGGCCCCACGTGTTTCCAAATTTTAACAGTTGCTACGGGAATTATAATTCCATATTTTATTACAATGACTTTGTAAATATCAAATAGTGTCATGCTGCATTAAAAGTCTTCACATCTTAGTCTACGAAGTCCTGCATTTTCAGGCAATGTTTTTTTCTTGCGCAGCAAGCATTGTGCATAGATTGATCATCAAGCGTAACATGCGATAAAAGCTGCTCATCCGGTAAATGAGACGCACGTTTGGGTGACAGTACGCCGCTGTTTAAATTTATTGGCCCACATACTATGAAATCCGTATGGGAATGCACCTCACTTGGATAGCGACGTACGACATACTTAATTCTAAGTTTTACAACGTAATAAGTCAATTGATTGGATTGCTATTCCATTTCATGATGATGTATCGTCATCTATTTCCTCACCTTCAGACTTGTCACTGTCATCACTAGTAAGCAGTAACTGTGCACTCTCAGACTCACCGCCAGACATGGATGTTGATGTGTTCAGTCTTTGTATGACACTACTTTTCCTCCCTTTAATCCAGGAGCGGATATGTACCAGTATGTTTACGTAACCAAAGTATAATACTAATGTAGCCAGTGAACAAGCACTGAATACGGCAAATAATTTTTTAGTTCCTATAGTGTCCATCATCTCACCAGCGGCCATACTACCTGTTCCATAGCCTGAAAATCCAGGGGAAATTGTCATTTCATTGAAGTCAATTTATTGCACACCATCAAAGACAGTTTTGTTTCCAAATAGCCCATGTAATTTTAAGAGACTGGGATTTGTCTTTCGGTACATGCAGATCCAGAAATATTGCTGTCAACTACCTCCTTCGCGAGTGATCCGAAAAAAGCTGTCCACTTTCTACGCGCTCTTCAGTTGTCCTATGCTAAAAGAATAGCTTCTGAACCGTACAATTTTAACTTACCGAAGCTCCAAGTAGCCGTACTGATTAGTCCTTGCATTGTACCATGGACAGCTGGCGGGGTGAGACTACTCCCATACGCGGATATCGTGGTGTACATCAAAGCCAAGGTGATACCGTGTAGTAAGTTAATGGGAAGAATCCACCACGGGTCATTGATGTAGGTGCAGAGAAAAAATCTAGAATGCAACGTGTACTTTGTTACAGAATATGCATGTACGGTTAATTTTGCACGGTTACATGAAGACATTATCGAAGTTGGTTATATTTTTAGGTTGATATCAAGAAAGTGGCAATCGCAACACTCCATCCAGAATGCACAAACTTTTTCCCACGGGAAAAAGGTTTTGGCTCTTGTTACAGTGCACGTATTACGCATTATCAAGATCAAATAGTTGAAACTCTCAGCAGGAGGTTTGTGGTGAAATCATGCTTGAATGTAAAAAAGAAAAAAAAGTTATGCGAAAAATCTGGCGTGCATGGAAATTGATATCACATACCTCAGAGCGAATGCAAGGCAAACCACGTACAAACACCTCACATAACCAAGTCGGTCAATGATGTTTTTGGCGAGGAAGAACATCGGGATCTCCCCAACAATGTTGATCACAATTCCTAAGGCCACAACCACCTCGTTACCGTCCGAGAATTTGGTGATGAATAGTGGCAGCACGGTGAAAATTACTGTAAAACATTTGCGCGATGTAGAAGAATTTTGGCAGTAAATTGTAATGGGGTGATATTGCTATTTCTGGCTGCCGATTTTCCTCTCCAAGCGCACTTCAGAAAAAGCAGCGAATGTGAGGTACAATTGTTTCTGAATGTTCACATTGAATTGTGGTTCAATAAAAAGAAGGATTTGAGTCACACATACACAATGTTCGTCAACATCATAGTTAAGATTCATGAATGGATTTGTACCTCTCTCTCCATCACCAGTGATACACTTTGATGCCGATCGAGGCGTTGACTAATGATTTACAAAGGTAATTTGATCAATTACATGTTATTACAAAAACATAACATTGTCCATCTTACCACCTAAGTAAAACCCGAACAGAAATCCCAAAACTACCAAAATATACGTCTCCCATATCTTCAGAATTGACTTCAGATCCTTCCATATTGAAGATGTAACTTCGACTTCCACCTAAAACCAACATTATCTCTGTTCTAATGGTGCCTAAAGGCTGATGACACAACCTTTTCCGAAACATGTTTCAAATTGTATGCATCAACGAGCTGATTGTCTCAAACTTGTGGTCATTTTCTTTTAGTCGGCAGTAACGACTGACTGACTGGTGTGATGAATTCACACAATGTTGAATTAACAACCTTAGAAATCTGATAATATGATAATATAACCGTCCATTGGTTCTTACCTTTCCTTTGGAGTGCCAGATGAAGAAAGCAGCGATAGTTGTAACTATGAAGTAGAAGACAAAGTTGGGAACAAAGCTTGGTTGACTGTCGGATCCATAGAAATGCATAGCTAGCGACAGGGGGAAAACGACCAGGCCTTCTCCAATTGTACCTGTAGTATGAGAAACGATCAATTGTAATTCTTTATTACCTTAAGCATGTCACCAGATGTTGGTTTCTTACATGGTAATCTGCAACTTACTGTTAAAAATACGAAGTAGGTACCTTCTTGCGACAAAAATACATTGGTGTAATCATAGAGTTGTTGGGACTCACTTTTAACATTTGAAATGTATTTTAGACTGTTGTACAAAATATTAGTAATTCACTCTTTGCCCATTTATGTTTGGTAGCGGCAGAAAATTCATACCAACTGAACTTTACGCTACAAATAGTATGTTGTAGTGTTAAGAATAGAGTGATGTTTCTCACCCCATACTCTCTGTCTTCCCCAGCTGTTCCTTTGGTTCCCCAGTAATGCGTATGCGATGGCGTCCCGTAGTGGCCCAATAGGGTACATGATAAAGTTAGCCCAACTGTATAGTCCGAAATAAATCCAGAATGTTTTGCCAAATTTGTCACGAGTATTGTTCCTTGTAAATTCTTTATAAACTTGACTACAAGACGATGATGATGACACTTGTGGGTCAATGTGAAAGCGTTGGTATGAGTTGTTGTATTGGCAAAAGGTGGTGTTGTCCTGGGAAAGTAGTTTATATTTTCTACACGCATTATCTTGATCCAGATACAACACTTCTTGTCCAAAAGCTGAACGGTTCCATCGAACATCCAAATAGTTTTCTATTTGCATGATATTGGCAACAGAGTCATTGACAAATTTAAATGAGATGTTTGACGATATATCACAGCAGTATAATACACAGTGTGGTGGCAGTGCATCTTTAATAATAACGTCCGTGGGAAAAGATGACGTGTTTCCATCACACGATGTTCCATTTAACGACACTGTACAGTTTTGACTGGGATATGGTTGCTGAATTGCACTTGGCGTAAAGAAAAGAAAACACTGGACGAAGGCAGCTAGAATCGTCAGTGTCCCAGCCAGTTTGTTGTGTATTCTGTAATGATCTGCTATGGCTCCTGGAATCAAAGAAATATTCGTTGAGGTTACGCAGACCTTCACATATCATTCCATCATTCTACTGTCTGTGGCATTCGCAATGAAGTATACCGATTTTAGTACCATGGATTCAGCTTTGCAAATCTTAGAAAAAAAATGTGACAGCTGTGGAAGTTGATTCTTGAAAATCAACTAAGATTAGACAAACCCGCAAGAACAGTGGACAGTCCTCCTAAGAACGGTGGTATTCCCATGATGATTCCTATTTCTGATGGAGCTAATCCGAGTGACTTCATGTGAAGAGAAATGAAATTCCACAGGGATGCTGTGCCTGTAAAATATTTTGAATCGTTTCAATTTTAGTCATTTTGCTACATCTACGAAAACAAGGTCATTACTCACTTGTCAAAAAAAAAACCAAAAAAACTCCCGGAATATTAGTGTGCGTGTTATGACTTATTCACACTGCACCGGAATGGGATTGGGCAGGTACGGGGTACTGGACCAGCGCAATAGGAAATAATGAGTCCTAACTCCTGTCCACATCTCAGATTGACAGGAATAGTGAACATTTTGTTACAATACAGTGGGACCCATTAATCTAAGCCCCATTCCCTGTACCTGTCCCAGTCCCCTTCCCGTGCAGTGTGAATAAGCTATTAGTTAAGATGAGTTTTTACCAACCTGCAAAATAGGTGAAGTAAGCCACCTTGAGGGGAACATACTTTTTGTCGATTGAACATCTTGCCTGTTTTGTAGTACCCATTCAAATTGATCTGGTACTTCTGCTGCACAGTTCGATATCAAAAAAGCAAAATGCACATCTCCTGAAAAAAACATTAAGGCTGTCCTTTCATTACCTTTTGTCGAGGTGACAGGTGTTTGACAGATACATGTCACTGCTTTAATTTTACTGTGAGGGTAACACAAATTTGCCAATATTGCAACCAAAAGGCATTTTATTTGACCGATAGTGGGGAAGTTTCATGAGTCAGTTTTCAGATCTGATTTTACTATTTTGGTAAATTAAATCGCACAAGGAGTATTAAGACTCGTTATTTATATTTTACCCCCCCCCCTCCACTTGCCTTATTTTTTTTTTAAATTGGGACCAGCTAAATTAGTATTGCGGCTTACCTGTTTCAACACATTATGTACTGGGTTCGTGATTAGCTTAGGATGTTCTGTAAGTGACCTATTTTAAATTTTCTAGGACACACGGGATATGTGATGGCTTGTGCTCTGCTGTGCCACGTGTATAATTGTAAGTGTGCCTGTTTCAGTTGAGCTGGAGATTGAGATTTTTACCTGAGATTTCGGTCAAAAACATAACAGACAGAATAATCTGCACTGTTTCTAAAATGTAAATATTTTTGTTATTGTTGACTCTCCGGCAAAGACATAGTGGATTTTCCTGTCGGCTATGTTTACTTATTTGTGAAAGCATAGCAGACAGGAAAATCCACTATGTTTTGCCCAAGACAATAATATTTACATTTTAAAAACAGTGCAGATTATTCTGTCAGCTATGTTTTTGACCGAAATCTCGGGTAAAAATCCCAAGCTCAAAGGAAAAGGCACTACAGACATAACGTAACTATATAGGATTAATTTTTTTCTTCTCAATGTTGAAAGGGCGAAATACAATCCAGGATCTTCTTTCTTTTCAATGTCTGTATTATTTGCAGGAAAGAGAAAGAGAAAAAAAGTTGTTCTGTTTGAAGTACTTTATTTCATGAGATTCCAAAAGTAATTTTTCCCCAATAAATTTTAATCATCTGTTTCACTTCCGTCACTGGTCAATAATAATTGTGCACTTTCACCACCAGGGGTAGCTGTTGTTGTAACCAGTTTGAATTCTTTACTGCCTTTCCTTTCTTGATTCCATGTGCACAGGCGGACGAGAATGTTTATGTAGGCAAAGTATATCACGAAAGTGGCAAGAGAACAAGCACTGAGTATCGCAAATGTCTTTCTGCTCCCGACCCTGTCCATCATCTCCCCTGAAATGACACTGCCACTACCGTAGCCTGAAGGAAAAAGGGTGAAACGTTAGTACCATACTGGTATTTATTCAAAATAGTGCGAAAAAAATTAATAACGTTATATTTTCTGAACAGTCTGTACAAAAACAAAAAGTGGAAATGTACCGAAATTCCACGTAAGTGTACTGGCGAGACTTTGTGTGGTGCCGTGTAGACTGGGCGGGGTAAGACTGCTCATGTATGCCGTTAGGGATGAGTACATTATACCGTACGTGAAACCATGAAGTAGATTGACAGGAAGAGTGTACCATGGATCCAGAATGATGACATACAGGAAAAATCTGGGAGGAGAAATTGACGAGTGAATTAAACCACGCCTTCATTTTACTTATACTATATTTTATGTGATTTACTTTAGCAGCTTGTTATACAACAATTTACGTGGTCTCTGTATCTGGAATGGCGGCGTGTATCTACTGATTGAAGACCCAAAAACTGGGTTGCATTTTTTCAAAGATGCATTACAGGTCAAGGAAAATAAATACATAATATACCTTAAACTGAAAGCAAGACAAGCCATGTAGAGACATCGTACGTAACCAAATCTGTCAATGATATATTTCGCAAGGAAAAGCATGGGAGTCTCTCCTACTATATTCATGACGATGCCCAGGGCGACCAGCATTTCGTTACCGTCTTTGAACTCCGTTATGTATAATGGCAGTATTGTACTTAGTACTGAAAAATAGATAAACAGTCATATCATGAAAAATGCAGATGAAATTTGTGCCTGAAGAATACATTGTTGGGAAGTGGTAATATTAAAAACATGGCAAATTTGTTTCAGTGTTACGGAGGTGACTTTGTCTTGAAATGGCAATGTCCTTTTACACTTACCGCCCAAATAAAATCCAAACACAAGACCTAGAACAAGTAACATGTAAGTTTCCCAAATCTTTAGAATACATTTCAGGTCTTTCCAGATTGACGGATCAGGCCCCACTTTAACCTGTAAAGCAATTAAACCATGATGAAGATGAAGCAACAACAAAGGGAAAATTAAAAATAGATATGATGTGTATTTTTCATGGAGGGACGAATACCTTTCCTTTCAAGCAACAAATGCAAATACCACCCATTATAGTGACCACAAAATATACCATAAAATTCGGAACGAAACTTGGCTGATTTTCTTTCCCATAGAAATGCATTGCAAGCGACATGGGAAACACTACCAAGCCGTCTCCCACCGTACCTAAAAATTAGAAAATTGAAAGAGTGATGATACTTATGAGGAAAACAAAACAAAGGAAAAACTGGTCAGCTGTCTAACAATGGGTAAAAATTCTTACCCCAAAGTCTTTGCTTTCCCCAGCTATTCCTTTCATTGCCTAGCAACGCGTACGCTATGGAATTCAGCAGTGGCCAGATTGGGTTCATCAGAAAACTAGCAATTCCAAAAATACTAAAATACACCCAAAAGGTCAGACCAAAGTTTGTGTGAACTGCAGTGGACACATTAATGGCAAGTTGATGGCAGGAAAATCTCATGGTGTTGTCATTGCAATTATCAAATATGACGAAGTCCTGAACAGAATTGACGTCAGGGCTGCAGGCGTTTTGAAATGTCATGTTTTGTGTGACTAAAATTTCATAGTTGGCACACGAAGACAAATTTTGTTCAGTCATTCTTGTATTATTTGGAAACATGGAGCAATTCCATCTAACATCCAGAGCATTGTTTGAAAGTAATAAAGTGTCATTTAGCAATGATCCTTTTCCATGCTGCTGATTGTTATCACAGTTCAAAGAAAAACTTGGTTCTCCATCTGTGTATTCCAACAGACAGAAAGACTGACTTGTGCCGTTTGCGAAGACGTCAATGGAGAAGAACGTCCCATTTTCAGAATTTGTCGTGGAACAGTTCTGTACAACGTTCAGTTTCTCGTGAATAACATTTGGTATGAACAGTAATAAAACCATTATGAACGTGGTAATAATAGTAAGAGATCCAGATAGTTGACTATGTATCCTGTAGCGATCTGCCAATGCCCCTGCAATGAAAAGAAAACTGAATAAGCCCTGTCTGGTAAATTTAGCGACTTGAAACGTTTTTGCACACCAAATCAGCACAAACTGATGTCTGTCTTTTTGTAACTCGCGGATCAACTTGTCTTCTCATTGTGGTATCTATGTGTGCGCTTGTGACCACTTGCGGCCCCCTCCCAAATTGGTTCTGTGCAACTCCTTATTTCCCTATTGTTTACCTCTTTGTCTCTTCATCAACTTATCTCATCTCCCTACCTTATGCAAAGTTACAGTTAAATTAAATCGCAGAATTAAGATTTGTCGCGACACAGTGCTAGTAAGCATTCTTGTTTTGTGTGATACGTACCGCCAAGTATGGTTGACAATGCCCCGATAAACGGCGGCGTTCCGAGTATGAAACCGATTTCCGACGGGGATAATCCCAACGACTTCATGTGCAATGAAATAAAATTCAGTGAAGCCAAACCTGAAACGCGAACATTGACCTGCCTTATGAAATGTAATGTTGATCCTTAAAATAATAGTTTGTACTTCCACCGTTGGATATTCATGTGTCTTCACCATGACCATGTTTTTGATTTTTGGCATCAAAAATATTTTTGCTTGCTGTGGGCAGCCACCTGCCTTTCCAAGCACTGTTTTCAAAAGCTATTCAGTTAGTTTTGAAGGCGTCATCTGGGATAACACATTGTTATCTGTTTTTAAAACAAAGACTTCAGACTAAAGGCCTGTTTACACATTCCGACCCCATCACCGTCACCATGCCCAAACCAATTAATGGTGATGGACCATTTGATGGGTAAAATGGGTTCCAGACCCATTCTGCCCGTCAGACGGCCCGTCACCATTGACATAATTGTAAAACTTGACGGTGACGGGCACGGTGACAGTGACGGGGTCGGAACGTGTAAACAAGCCTTAAACATGATTACACTGACCGGCAAACAAGGTGAAATAAGCCACTTTGATCGGGAGATATTTCCTGTTGATTGAGCATGATGATGAATTTTGTTCACGATTCTCCATTTAAGCGTCGATCTATTTTCGCATTGTCTACAATATTGAACGGCTTCTGGTGCAGTATTGATCTCCCGCAACAGTTTCTGTTTCTGAAAAACGTGTAAAACCGATTCAATCATGTTAAAGTAACAAATGCATTCACAGCAATAACCGGTCGAATGTAGTTTCAGCTGTTGTAGCTGACAACACAGATGTTGATGAAATACTTACGTTTCATATTAACGTGATACTGAAAGCTAATTGTAAATACTTATTTTGCGTTACCGTTATTTAATTCGGACGTATTTTACTTGATGGTCATTTTTGTAAAGAAATGTCCAATTGAAAATAATATTGTGATATTTTGCAAGTTGTTTTCGCGTGGGTTGTTGCAACGCTCTACTTCGGAATTTCCACTTATGGCAAAGCTCACAATTGACAATTGTTGTTTTCTAGGACACGTTACGTGTAAACATTTGTGCTGTGCTGTGCTGACATCGGTGACTGTGCGGGAAATTTAAAATATGTATGAATTTGGATCTTCATTTTTCCAGACAGGGAAAACACGGAGAATTTGCCAAAAAATATTAAAAATATGATTTTACACAGGGAATTTAACTCCAGCACAGGGAAAATTTTGAAGTTTTAAAATTAAAAGATATAACATTAGTAGTTATGTCTGTGGACAGTAAAGTGGAATAGGTGTTGTATTTTGAAGCAAACAACACACACAGGGAAAAGGTTGAAAACACAGGGAATTTTGACTTGATTAGAGTGTGGCCACCCTGTGGAAATATTTTCGAAAAAATATAAAAATTCATTGTTTAGCTCTTAAATTGTATGCTGGGACCTCCCAAATCTAGTGGGGGGGGTCAGGAGGGCCTGGAACCCTTTGCATCTACTAGTGTTTTACTCGTGGATATTAACTGGTCAAGCTCTACTTGAAGGTAATTTTAACTGGTCTGCAATGATTTTAACTAGTCACGGACTACAGGACTACCGCTAAATCTAGCACTAAATTTGGATACCCAGGATGGTATACTTTTGCCCAGAAACTTAGAAAATTTTCAGCAAAACTTTCATCAAATTTTCAGCAAAACTTTCATCACAGGGAATTTGGAATTTTAGCAGATTTGGACTCGGCATCAACAATTGGTAAGTCATGTAACCACCCCCCCCCTCGTCCCCCCCCCCAACCTCCCACCTCCACCGGACATAGGGAGTTTTGGATTTCAGCAGATTTGCACTCGGCATCAAAAGTTGGAAAGGCATCTTTTTTTATTTCAGATCCAACAACCCAAAACTACCTAGTGAGACTACCTGATACCACTAAAAATGGGACCCGTTAGCGCCAGTAAATTCAGCTGTTTTGTTACATCACACGCAAATCAAGTGTGTTTAGATGATATGAAAAAAAAAGCTCCATGAGTCTTCAGGACGATATCAATCAGTTTACGCAATACCAGCTTTTGAGATTGAATCCTGTAATTTAAGGCATTGATCCTGTTGTAGAATCTAATTCAGCGATGGTTATCATCTAATTTTCATCCTTTATTATTTTACTAGATTTGCAACATGGGTTGAAGGAGATTCTCATGTCACAGAGGATGAGGTCAGTGCTTTCGAACAATCATTAGACTTTGATCGAGACGCTGGAGGTGATGCATTCACAGACGATGAAGACGAAATCGACTTCCGGTTGTCAACGTCATGACGTCACAAACTTTGCTCTGTGCCAAATAACACTAAAACGATAGTCAAGAAACATGTTTAGTAGACTGAAGATTTTAAAGTTTACATTCCCAGAGCCTCGCCAACAGTGCCTGTACACGGATGAAGATAAGTACTCATACATTTCAATATCAACAATGCTTTATTCAGAATTCAAGGAAAATCAAATCGTAGTTGCGTGTTTTAAGAATACTGCGTGCTGGTCATAGTTTGTGTAGGATTTTATTTGTAAAATTTAATCTTGTTATGAATACCTGCAATGGTACCGTAGAATTTGTCATCAAAACTAGCCACTTTCACTGAGTAACCATGGTTACTAAAAAGGTGGCGTGGGTTCAAGGACTCTACTTTTGAATTGC
Organism: Haplosyllis leylae; assembly: GCA_038406175.1. Classification (NCBI taxonomy): domain Eukaryota; kingdom Metazoa; phylum Annelida; class Polychaeta; order Phyllodocida; family Syllidae; genus Haplosyllis; species Haplosyllis leylae. Next base: position 3,431 of record JBCAUG010286754.1, on the reverse strand, counting down.
ATTCACTGATTATTAACAACCAAACTTTGTGACAGAATGGTCAGTAAATGTTGTCGTTTTTAGTAATACTTCCGGTGTGACTAATAGGTATCCAAGAGAAAATATGTAAATGAGAAATGCTGAAAGAAAGATTCTTGATAATACGGGCACAGCTATAAGAAATAGACGAGGAAGGTTCCGATCTGGTGTTTGTAAACTCAGATTTTAAAGCACAACCGGGTATTATAGTTTGATTTCCTCACAAACGGGCGCGCCTAAACCTGCAAATAATATTGTCACAGAAGGCACAAACGTGCACAGATACGTCTGCAAGATGTTGCAGTGTTAAGTTTTCCACTTTTAATATTTTCAGTAGCACTCAAGTGATTATCCAGGAGTTTCAAGGGTTTACAGAGCGTATCTAAAAACTTTCGTTTTGTGAGATCTTCCAGTTTGTTCGTGTTTTAAATCACACATGATATGCGTTTAAAATTTATAACTGAAGCGAAAAATGCAAAATATTTGTATTGAGTTCAGACCGATATTCGTTACGTACTGCACGTACTCTCCTGGTCCCTGGCTTTTACTTTTCAAGAGATAAGCAAAATCAAATGCATTTAAAGTTAACTTACCCAAAAACTAGTTTGCAATATTTTTGCCTAATGACTCTATCTAATTCCGTCAAATAATGTTTTAACCTGGACAAGCAACGACATTTATGTGCGCTCTTTGCCTTATGTTGAGCTCCGAATGAAAATGCCATTGTTGAAAAACATAGTTGAACAGCACTTCAGTAAAAGCCACCTTTTTACGAGTATCAAAATCGATTTTGTCTTCCAAGTAGTTTTTAAACTAGTTTTTAGGTATGTGTACAACATGGTGTAAATGCTGTATTTATTGATTATTTGTGGATCATGAATTTGATTTCTTAAGAATAAATGCGAAAGTTTACCAGTTCGAATACTCGTGCCGTCATTTTTTTTCATTTTACGCAAAGTAAGATTTCTTCAGGACAACAGAGCCATGTACGTATTACTTTTGCCTGCACGGTTGCAAGTAAATATCACTGGTGTTCAGAGATGTTTGTAAAAGATTTTAGCAACATTTATTATCTGCCCTGCGATTCAGTGGTTGAAGGGATTGCATGTTTTTCTTTTACTTGAGGATGAGATAAATTCATTCCCTGTCAGTTTTTACAATGTTTCTTTTTCGGGGGAGGGACGATTGTCGTTGGGTGTACTTTCAAGTTGATATCAGGGAAGGTCGCTAAAAGGGAAAACTTGTTGACATCACATCTTGTTTATGGCCGTAAAGGAATACACGCCAGAAAGGAATTCGCGTTCAGTCAAGGATAAATCATTTTACTGTAACACGACTGAAGTGTTACAGGTCGTATGTTAATTTCATTGATCGGCAATTGAAGGTAAACTTATTAGGTAACACTTCAAATTTTGGATCCAAAGTCGACAACGCCCAAAATTAGCTTAACACGATCAGGCAAAATACAAATCGTACACACTATACCTGGGACTTAAGGGACTCAAGTTTTCTGTACAGTGTAGTTTGGTAATTCTGTAGTTTCGATTTATAATTTCAAGAACTTTTTTGATCGATAGACGCATTAGATTAGCGTCATGAAGATGCCACATGATAAATGATTTAAGGAATAACTTTAGAATTCACCTCAACTTCCCCAATTTTAACTTTAACTTGCCAGATGAAAACTAAGTTGCAGCCCTTGGAAATCTTACCAAGTCTGTTTTGGTAGAGATGGTAAAAACTGTCCGATTTCAAGTTTGTCCTTTTTTGTTTTGAGTCATTAATGCGTGAAATTCCTGACGTATTGACCGGTGATGACCATATTTATAAAATATATGCATGCTAGTTTCTTCAGCTACGTACAAGTTGCTTACTATGAGCCAGTAAGTTTATTGACGCACCTTTCAATGAACATCTTAACACTCATCCGCTAATTTTTTCTTCCAGAAAAGTTGACTTTCAGCTTACATAATGCAGAAGATAAAATTTCGAAAAATATCAAAAATACAGAAACATTTTTTTCTTATCGTCAATTTTGAGTTTTGGTTGTGTGGTAAATCTCAGCTCAAAAATACGGGTTCAATGTCCCCTCCCTTATTCCATAAATATTGCTGGCGCTAAAAACCAGTCATCCTTCAAATTCCCCATAAAACGTCCAAATTGGCAAGCTGCAAAATGAGTTACGATCCTGCCATTCTTCTGAATCACTGGGCATAATTGTACTTTATCAATTCAAATTTCATGTTGACCTGTTTTGAATTGATAAACAGATGACATCGCAATTTTGTGTAATGGGTGGAATCTTCCGCACAAACAGAATTCTGAACCGCTTTACAGTAATTTGAAAGAGGCAAACACTAGATAAAGAGCGTTAGACTACAATATTCTTTTTACCTTGAAAAATTAAATAGTAAATTTAAATTAGGTCTTTGAAATTTGGCTGTTATATTTTATTTTTCAAGGAGTTTATTTTCAATTGATTCTACCTTTACGAACTGCAGTGTGCTTACAGATAAAAATTAAGACGCCGCAAATCGATTCGAGGAAGGTCCCAAAGTTCAAACTTTTGTGAAAAGAATTTTTCCCACGGGATTGTAGATATATTCCACATGGCTTTGGTCATGTCATATATGACTCACTTTCGATCTTCTTCTTTAAAGGTTGGCGACCGTAAGAGCTAACAAACCGGACCTTAAAGTCATTGAAGTGTTGCATTTTGTGTTTTAAGCGAAAAAAGTATAGACCAAGGTTGCCATGGGCCAATAACTTGCACAAAGAGCACTTCTTTTGAAGCCAATTAGTTACTCCTAATATTTTGTGCCTTGTAGTGGATTTGGAATTTTGACGGACATTTGTGAACACGACGAAATTTCAAGGATTTAGATATTTAGTTCAAATTTTGCGAATTGACCCTGTGTTGATGCAGTGAACTTCTGAAAGGAAATGCCTCGTTATACAGTGTAGTTTCTGATATGTTTGAACCACTATGCAGAATTGAAGGATATTTCAATTGAGGATAGTTCAAAAGAATTAACGAAAAGTAAAGGAAGAACTAAGTTCTTTTTCAGAAATGCATTGTGGCTGCATATTCCAGATCCTGTCATTATTATTTCTGCACTTTATGGACGCAAATGGTAAGTATTGAAATGTATTTTCAATATCTTGCATAAAATTTTAATTTTTGTCTATTTTGCACTTTAAATTACAATGCTACCTGCAAACGTTTTTGATCAAAGGTTATTGCTTCGCCTTTACAAGTTCACTTTATGAAGTATTTGACTACAGCTACATGTACAAATACAGGTTAGGCACGCTTTATTCGAACACTGTTAATTCGAACTTCCACTTAATTCAAATTTTTGATCAAATATTTGCCGTAATCTTATCATTTTATGTTTAAAATGTATGCTTAA
>JBCAUG010286643.1:0-17823 GCA_038406175.1 Haplosyllis leylae | reverse complement strand
CATTAAGCAAAATCTGATGATGTCTCATTTCGGGGGTGGGGGGGGGGGGGGTAGGCAGGTGCGTGGTTGGCCCAGAGACATTTTTTGGGTCTCAATTTACGTCAAGCCAAATCTGGTGTTATCTCATTTTAGGTGGGTGGCTGGTCCTGAGAAAATTTACGTCAAGCCAAATCAAATCTGGTGGCGTCTGTAAATGGCCACAACCAAGCAAACGTACTAACGCACAGACACTACAGTGACCAGATAAATCGATCCGCTCTTAAGAGCACATTCTGGTATTGATATTTCTTAAATCCAATGAAATCTTACAATTCTGAAAAAGTTTGTAACCGTCTACATCCAAGCAAACAAATAACCAAGTATAGTTGTCATGCGCAGACACTACAGAGAGAAGATAAGTCGCTCCGTTCTTGGGATGGCGCTACTAATAAAAATCATTGTAGACTGAACACATTTTGGGTACCTACGCTACGTTAATTAAGGTACGTCTTTATTACCGACCTAGTAAGTAGTACGAGGGAAGTAGTGTTTTCAGTCATGTCTGTCCTTCTGTTCACGGCGGTGGAGGGGCGGGGTCAGTCCACCTTGAACCTGACCCTGGAATATATTGACCTGTACCCCCGAGGCCATGAACTGTTTACCCTAAAGGTTAGTAACCTCAGACCACAAACTGTTAACCTGTAACTGTTGACCCCCGACCATAAACTATTGATCTGTACCCCCAGACCATTAACTGTCGACCTACCCCCAGTCCATGAACTATTGACCAGTACAAACTGTTGATCTGTACCCCTACCCCGGGCTAGTCTATAATGTCATGATCATAGTGACCAGTATACCTGGCAATGTTAATGTCTTTGTTCTGATTAACATATTAACAAGAATGCCTACCAGCATTGTGTCGCACCTGCACTAAGTAATGTGAATAAGTTATAGTGATATCAAATACCAAGTTTTATGAAATACTGAACTGTAATATGTGTATCAACCAATGTTTAAGCATTCAAATATTTGCTATCATTTAGTACATGTGGTGTCATTAAGTAAGATGAAGAGCCATCTAGTGTTAATATTTGAAATGAAATCAGCCTTGTGAGCCACCTGTTGTTAATAATTGAAATTAGATTCTCTGTCTACATTCAAACAATCAAGGCAGCAAGCAAGCAAGCAAACAGACACCATACAGAGAAGATAAGTTGCTCTGCTGTCATCAGCAGCAGGAGCGACTAAAAAGTGAAATGAATAAATGAAGAGTGTGATGAAGAGATATCAAGCCAAATCTGCTGTTTTCTCTTTTTAGGGGTGAGGGGGGTGTCCAAAATTCAAAATGATCTGAAACACATTTTGCTTTTTGAAATTTTGAAATCTGATGAAATTGTTCAAAACGGACAAAAATTTTGCAAGGAGCCGGAAGCAATAAAGCGCCCTACTAGAGAACCATACTGACGCACGGACACCATAGCGACAAGATAAATCGCTCTGCTCTTCTGACTAATATTGAAGATTTTGATTTTGATTTCCATGTCATTAAAAATAGGATTATCTATTTAGATAATAACGAAAAAATAAGTCAAATCTAGCTGGCCGTTTGCATATGTTGTACAAACTCAGGTGGAATTCAAATCTAAGTTCTTCCTATTGGAAAACATTGCAATAATGTCTTTCATTTCAAATGTCCAAGTTTTTTGTGGTTCAAAATCAACACCGATTGTTCCTTTTATATTGGAATTTTGCCATCGGAAACCAGAAATTGAAGAAAAACAATGGTACCGTAATTTATGGCTTAGCGATGTCATCATCGTTTACTTTTAATTAGGGTAATCAATCACCCGAAAGACATCGAATATTCCCCAAATGTCATTATAAAAACACTAAAGAGCTAATTACGAAAAGTAAATGAATGCTGTAACTTATTAAGAGAATTATCCATTTGGGAAATATGAACTGTGTGTTTTAGGTACGAGCAAAATGTCAATCCCAGTAAGAAAAAACATGCAACTACTTATTGTGAGAGGGGAGATGGAGAGAACTATGTCAACGGATAAAAATGACCTTATGCGTTCCCTGGTGGATTTTCGCATTTAGTGAGAGCGTGATTTTAGAAGGATCCAAAAAATGGTGACCTTGACCCTTCATTGGCGTGAAGGTTGTTAAGAACACTATCTAGAACTTTTTTTAAATAATGGAATAGCTGCTAATGCTTAGGATAAACTGCCCACATGTTTTGAATGATTCTGTACATGTGTTCAAGGAGACTAGCAGCTCACCATCTATATATGATTCTGGCCTATGTGTTTGTACATTTTTGTTGCTCACTCCAATGTCTAATTCTCCGCCTGAGGTGAAAAAACTAGTTACTCAACATCATTCCTTACATATTCTGAATAATTCTAGATGCTGACTGTGCACCTAAGCATTTAAGCTGTTTATTAAGGTGTGCATCTTTGACCATGTATTTAAGACAAGTAAGACTAGAGTCTACTAAAACTCAACATTTTAACTGCTAATTTTTTGTTCTGATCTATCTGATCTCAACCCTTTTCATACCAAGGGAGTTGAACAACCTCCGAGACAAGATATGAACCTCTAGGTACTTAAGAAACTCATAACTCACAATCTAAGGAGTTTAAAGCACTAAAACCAAATGCATTGGATAGGAAATTCAATTTTAAGAAAATTTGACAAAGCTCAGTTAATCTCGCATGGAAAAATTGTCACTTTTTGATTCATTATATGGCAATGAGGACTGGCAATGCTTACTACATAGTAGTACTCAAAAATCACTAGTAAGGTTGGGACACACCTCACATGAATGGCAGGCCTCTGTGACTTTCCGAATTTTTATGACTTTTTAAAACCTTTTTAGGACCTTTTTTAGTTCAAAATTTAATTCCCTTTTGGCATGTTATTTAGTATTGTGTCACCTTAAATGGTAATAGCGGATCTCTTTCCTGACCATTACAGAGGCTCATCATCCTAGTAAGGCTTCTACTTTGAGATATATTGTCAGTTCACAATTTAAAGCTGTCCCATAACTTGCACAGCATGCTGGTCCAGTAGTACCCAAAAATCACAACTTATGGCACAAGTGTCGGTATCGAAAGGGTTAAAGATTCATTTTTCATTCTTTGATGTTCATGAGAATGCCAATGCAAAAAGGTAAATTGTACTTGACTATAAATAGTGAAAAAAAGGCCTGAAAACGAATGTGTTATGCTTGTCATCGATGCAGTTGAACTAATAATTTGAAACCTACATATTTACTGCGAATTTATTGTCCTGTGGATATTTCTATGGTTGGCATTGATCGGAAACAAACAAATTTTGATTCATCCGAGAAAATTGTGAAGTAGCATTAACAATGCTGCTTGTAGAACTGATTCAACATGACAATAAAGCAACCAAAGTAAAAAGGAAATTGTGCTGTTGTTAGAAATAGCAAACGTCTCTTGTTGTTAAAAGGCAACATCAAAAAGGGTAGACCATTGTTGAGATCTGACATGTAAAATCCCCAATGAGATCTCTCATTCTTCTGTGGCTAATTTGATAGGCTTCAGAAAACCATTTGTTGCGTGGTTCTGTTAAAGTAATTCCGAAACATGCACAAGCATGGGCAAATGCATTGTTTTTACACGATTCCATTAAGCTCATTTCTCAAAAAAGCGAGAAAAATAAATAAATTGAAATTTAGATCTAATACACCAAAAATTGCCAAATGATATGTTGACCCCAACCACCACAACTCCCGTTTGAGAGCTACTTTTTTACCGCTATTGCAATCGGGTATGTGTCCTGTATGTAAAATGTCGTTGATGCATTGGCACCATGGAGGTACATCAACCGAATCTGGAATTTGCAATGATTTTGTTGACGAGGGGAGGGGACGTGAATGGCCTCAGAAGTGCAAAGAGGAGTGAAAATTAAAAATTTGAATTGGGACGGGTGGGGGGGGGGTTAAAGTGAACCACCTGCTCGTCAATTTTTCAACGGTTACTGGCTAGAGAGGAATAAAGAGCGAATGGCCTCACAAATACGGACCTGAAATACTGAACATTACCGCTTGCAAAGTTGGACAGCTGAAAACAAGTAGGAAAGTTGAGACGATTGTAATTGTGGCAACGTTGAATCTTGCGCTGTCATTGGATGTCAGCCGATTACCGTGGATGTGTATTCAAGTAGTAGTAACGATAATTGGCAGCCCTTCTAAAACACCCCGATCTACCGATATCGCAGCCAACCCTCAACGTTTAAAACAAAATCACATGTACTTCAGATCTACTTGCATTTATGAGAGATTATGCATCATTATTCTTGGATAAATCTGTAAATGTACTACTTATTTTGAGGAACTTGAAAATATCCTTTCTTGAAATTATCCTCACAAATGGACACTGTAAGACTTTCTGGGGTCTTGGATGCACTTCGCCTTGGATGCATTCAAGGACACTTTGCCTTGGAACCTGGAACTTGGGCCTTGGCTGCACTGTACCTTGGATTCATGTACATTAACATAACCTGAAATGACATTTGGAGGTTCCCATCACCTTTAGGGTACAAAGAGTCGGAAGGGTGTAGTGGGTGTGAAGGTTGGTGTGAAGGGTGAAAAGGGCAAAAAGTACAAATGTACTCTAAACTAGTTTTTTTAGGGGTTCCCATCACCTTTGAGTGCAAACGTTGAAACAACTTTGATTACAGCATGTGGTGCTAAGGTGTCCCCACATCTTCCTAGAACCACCGCTTCATCTATATTCCCGAGGAATGTACCTTAAATAATGTTAACTTCGGCACAAAAATATTATTAATTATTTATTTCATCTAGTAATTAACGACAAATTGATTCACATAGTTTTCTAGAAATTTTTAGATCAGAATGGTGCGATGAGTGTATTATACTAGCCATCGGTTTTTAAATAAAAATGGTCATGGCGATCGTTTCACTATGTACTTGAATGGGATGACTAAGCCAGTGTCTGAATGTAACAGACCATTCTTGTGCAATGCAAAAGAATAACCACGGATAACTGACATCATATCTGTTTTCACCACATTTTTGAATCTCAAGGACATTGCTGAATTTTCAAAAAGGGAATCTGGTTGGCGCACTTTAGATAAGCCTGTTTCATTCTGCAGGGAGTTCAAAATTGAGCTTTTGCGATACTCTCAATAAATTTGTATCCCATTATATAGTCACTGGGTGGATGATTTCCTCTGAAGAATTCACAAAGATCACTTCCATCCGATGACTCAGTCTGAAAATTCTTAATTATTTGGAACAATTTTTTATCTTGGGATGTTAATACTCTTTAATAGAAGTCTTTTTTTATTTTTCTGCCTGAAAAAGACTGACACTGACTACTCTCCACAAGGTATTTCAAACAAGTTAACTAATAAATTCTGAGTAAATATCACCAAATTCTACAAGAATTAATTGGATAACAGTATATATACTAGTAAATCACATCGGGGTCAAGCTTTATTGTTCAAACTCTGCATTTATTCACCCGTAATGGACACTCCATAGTTTACATCAGATAATGGCCTCAAAAGTATGCATTATTGCCATAATAGAATCGGCTTCGCCTCGTCCATTATTTCCCAATAATGGACATTTTCTTGGCCTTCATCTAAATCGTAGATATTGCATTCCACTAATACGCCAAAAATAGTACGATAAAGTACGGTACAGTTAATTTTGATAATTTGGCTAAATCCCATAATTTCCCATCCAATTGAGTTTTTCACAATCAACAGAAAGGTTCTATTAGTGGTAATATTGGCAACAAAGGTTTGTACAACAGCAAAAAATTGACCTCCAGGTTGGCGCAATCTGATGATCACTGGATCAAGAGTCTAATGCTGATCCTACTGAACTAATCTGGCATGTGTTTTTAAGTCTGAGACTTTAATAAGATACTCAAACCCATTATCTCCTGTGTGAGAGACAGGGGTTCTACCACTGTGCCACAGAGAACAAAAAAGACATTTAAATTGATCCTAATTCATGCATCAGTGATTTATCAGATCCTCTGAATTTACTGAATTCCTGAAATCAATAAAATTTCTGCTCCATTTAGGGAAAACCCCAAAACTTTCAGAATTGTTTAGATACATTGATTCATCAGTTTGTCCACATGGACTTTTCTAATGACACTTTGCCGATTCTCCGACCCTTTTTATCAGTGAACTTGATTGATCTTCATCCAATTATCTCCAATCAAAAAGCTTTATCAAAGATTTCTCAAATCAAGTTCATAGGTCCACGTGTGGATTGCCTTCCTGATCCCACCGGAAGTTACATGCATGTGCTAGCGAACCACTGATTGGCTGGGAAGAAATGGTGTGGTTTTCCTCTTTCGTAACGGGTTTCCACCGGCCCATATCTTTTTTATAGATTATAAATATGGCTAATGGTCATTCATCACAGACTTGTAAGATCCATGAACCAAAAGGTCATCCTTTTACCCACGTATTAGATATTACAAAATGTTTGACTTCGAGGTTAGAATATTAGATGGCAGAAAAGGACTGCCAAAGCACTGTGAATTGATATTTCTCACGACCAGGACACAATGTGGTACGAGAGATGAGCCTGTACCCAGTGTAAAGTTTTCATTCACCCCCCCATTTTTGTATTCCCCCCCTAATGTGATGGTTAACCGGATTGCATGACTGACTGTAAAAGTTTTGTGATTGACTGTAAGTTTTTACAGTTGGCCATTAAACTTTTACACAGGGTTTACACAGGACAGTAACTGTAAGTTTCCTGACCAACTGTAAAACTTACAGTCGGTTGCGAAACTTTTACAGTTGGTCATGCAATCCAGTTAACCATCACAAGTGGGGGGATTAAAATCAATGTTGGTACGCCCCTGGGGGGGGGGGGGTGAATGAAAACAGAATTTCTGATTTCATACGCCCACCCCCCGGATTGTATGAATGGGGCGGGGGGGGGGGTGACTGAAAACATTTCACTGGCATCGGATTTACTCCAGAAGAAAATGATCTATCATATTGTTTGCTCTCTCACATGTGTTCCTGTAATTTCCCACATTCAGGAGTAGATCAATGGGTATCCGGGAAACCCACACAAAAAGCGGTATCATTTTTCTGTAATTTGCAGGTAACATCACAATTTCTTGCCTATACTATCCCTCATTGATCATCGTTCCTGTCATTATGGTCATTTAGGTCATATTTTGTGCCAATGTGCATCTATATCTGGAGCTGGAGTTTTTAGTTAATTTATTATATACTTTCGATGTGCTAGCCATGCCTGTGGCTTTTCATCAAATTATTGTCCACAACATTGACGTCACAGCCACTATGACTTAACTGGCAAAATGTTAACAGTCCTACCTCCTTGAATACTCTCACTTACAGTTATACACTCAAATCTTAGTGGACCTTGGAAACTTTCTGAGGATACCAAATACTTTATAGCTTCATGGTCTGACTCTTTCCCTCCCAATTTTTCAACAAACATAGTTATTTAGCAATCGGCAAATAACAGAAAATTGTAGAAAATGTTTGCGTTTTCTTCTGTTCACAAATAGTGTGATTGTAATTGGCGGAAACCAACTGGTCTAGTTGTAAGGGGCTAGAATCTCAAATTGCATAAATAATAATAATAATAATAATAATAATGGTGGATGCAACAAAAACTAATAAGCTATTAGAAGCTGAATCCATCATCTCATTAGAAGTAGGTAAAGGTTGGTTAACTAAGACCACCTGTGAACCCTGCTGGAGAAGCTGCACAGAGAGAGGGTACAAACCCACCTGCAGCTGCAGGTTCAGGACACCTTTGAATTGTACTTTTAACTGGTATGAGTTACCAAACTGATTTGGATTTTAACAATAGTCCATTAATTGACACATCAAATTATTTCGTATGCCTCCCTAATGTATCTGATGATACTTTTGTATCAAGAATGTGTGCACCTAGCAGGGGCAATAGCCTGTCCTGTTTACCTCAAAATGGGATGTGAGCACTAAAGCAAAAGCCTTCCCTATAGGGAACTATTGCTTAACACTTCATGCCTTGGGAGTAAGTGGGTGTGTTGCCTGATCTGGAATAGACTACCACAGAAGACATTCTGAGGGTATGAAGCTGAAAGGTTGAAAGCAAACTACTCTTGCCTTGGACTCACCTGCAAAGATTGCCATGCCATAAGCTGGAAGGTACCCAGCAAGTAGTCTGAGGGTGAGAGGCTCAACAGAGTTCTATTAAACATTATACTTTTGCCTTGGTCACCAAACTGGAGGACTGAGGGTGAAAGACTTACTACAAGACAAATCTGCATGAATACAGTTCCCATTAGGACAAAACCTGGAAGGACTGGGTCTGAGTCATATCTGCGGCTCATCACAAAGAGATGACTTCTTCAACAACTATTGAGGAAGGACTTTATACCACAGCATACTGACATTGTTAGAATGCTCCTCAGTCTACCTAGGGAGCATAATAACTTAATGATACAGAAGCAATACAAGCTCAGCTTCATGAAATCAATACTCAGCAAGTGTTATGCTATAATTTACCTAAATGAGGTAACTGCTATGAGACTCAGTAGAATCTCAACACAGAACTTTCATGTTTGACATTAACCATACTAGTGAATACATCATTGAGTGTTTTTTACCTTCCAGAGCATTTTAATAGATAAACAAGAATTCTTACCAGAATTGTGTCGTGCCTTATCTGATTATGTGATTTAATTTACCTGTAATTTTGCTTTAATGGTACATATTAGCATTTCACTGATTGTGTTTTGAAATTAATAATGGTTGTGTTTTGAGATGAAGAGATAGAAAAAAATTCTTGTCTGAACATAGCCAAATCTGGTGTCATCTCAAATTCCCTTTTTATTTTGGGATGGAGAGATGAAAAGTGAGATGAAAAGATGAAGATATGAAGAGTGAGATGAAGAGATGAAAAAAAATTGTTGGTCTGAACATACATCAAGCCAAATCTAGTGTTATCTATAATTCCCTTTTTTGGGATGAAGAGATGAAAAGTGAGATGAAGAGTAAAGTAGAGTTTAATTGAAGAGATGACAAGTGAGATGAAGAGATGAAAAAAAAATTTCAGTCTGAACATACGTCAAGCCAAATCTGGTGTTGTCTCGAATTCCCTTTTTTGGGATGAAGAGTTGAAAAGTGAGATAAAGAGTGAAGTAGAATTTATTTGAAGAGGTGACAAGTGAGATGAAGAGGGAAATGAAGAGATGAAAAAAATTTTCAGTCTGAACATAAAGCAAGCCAAATCTGGTGTTATCTCAAATTCCCCTTAAGAGTGTGGGGTGGTGGCAGGTGGCGGGGATTACAGGGTCTGTAAATCAAAGTTGCTCAGAATAGTCTGAAACATGTTCTCGTTTTGGAATTTTTGAGATCCGATGAAATTTTGTACTTGAGCTAACATTTAAGGAAGCATCCAAGCAAACATACACCACAGTGACCAGATAAGTTGCTCTACTTGTTAACGAGTCGGCATGACTAACAAAACTTAATAAGGCACAAGTTAACAGCTGCAGGCTCTATGCGTTAGAAGAAGCAGTCAAGCAGTCCACTACTAAATACTATATAAGAATAGGGGAAGAACCTGTCATAGACTTCAGTGGCAGAGCCAGGATTTCCCAGACGGGGTGCCAACCCCCAAGATGGGGGTGCCAACCTATTATTTGGCCAAACTGTTCCCAGAAACTGCATGAAAATGAAAGAAATTGGACCCAGAGGGGGCGCACATCCCTGGCGCTCCCTTAGATCCGCCAATGATAGTTTCTAGTGGTAACAAAGGCTTACAGGGGGAAGAACAAATTAATTGAGCAAAAAAAAAAATGCATAGAATCCAGGACCTCTGGATCATGGCTCTGATGCCTTGATGACTGAGCTAAGTAGACTTTTAGTTATCAGTCTGGATCTTTGAGAGCTCTATTGTACTTTATAGAATCCCGTGTTGGGTGTGGGGGTCGCCATTTTGACAGGTGGTCAGTGTCGCCAGAAGTGTTGGTTTGGCTGCACTTGATCAATCCAGTCACTGTTGATTGAACTGGTGGCTCGGGTACACGCAGTGCTTGTTAACTCAAGAAATGATCAACACAAGCCCAAAATGCAGTGGTGCATGAAACAAAGTGCAGTTGTATGAACAGAGCACAGGCTGAATGCCACTACTGAAAACTTTTCTAAACTTTTCTAGGCCAATTGTCCCATTGTTACTCACCAGTTCAGGGGTGCTTCCATTTCAAAAAAGAAAAAATGAATGAGTAAATATACACCGAATCAAAATATGTATTATAATCCTTCAAAATGTGTTGCATAATTATTTGTAATATAATATTAAAATTAGCTCTTTATGTCATATCTATGCAGTATTTCAAAATCAGATGAAGTACCCCTGCACTAGTAAGTTACAGTAGGACAATCGGCCAAGAAAAGTTTAAGGCCTGAGCTTGTGTCACTTCAGTGGTGGCATTCAGTATACTCTTTTTGTGCAATTGCAATCTTGAGTATTTTTTCAAATAGATAAATAGACTTTCTTATATTATCCTAATAATCCTCACTCGCATATAATATCAACGGCTAACACACCCATACTCGTTATTTATCTATTTCGAAAATTTCAGTCAGCATAGGTCGGATTCAGTTTGTAGTTCTGCCTGGTTGCCGTGAAAAGAAATTCTGACTTTGGTTCTGCCTTATTGAAATTATATGTTAATGTACGAGTATTTAATTTTTAGTGTATGTATTAGACACATGACTGTATATCATTAAATTATTGAATTTGTCACAAAATCATATATTTTGTTAGATCTATTTATGGCCTGCAGTCATTGCCAAGAGATCAGTTGAATTTGAAGTTATTTTTCAAAGCATAAGACAATGTTTTGCATAATTTTCAGAAAAACATTTTACTTTTATATTTAGTTTCTCATTAATTCATTTGCCAATTGGTTTGGACTACATGATTTCAATGCTGACTGGTGCTGAATGTTTGCAGAGAAAAGATGTTTATTGTCTAATTTCTGGTTGAATACAAGATTTTAGAAACATTTGCCACCAAATAGTGCACATTATCAAGTTATTTAATGATGGTATTATGTCCTATTGCCATTTCAAAATATTTTTTAAATACTGTTCTTTTAGTCCTTTTATCATTGTGTCTATGGATGTCTGCTAGGCAGAACTGATTTTAGGTATGGGCAACTAGGCAGAACTTAAACTGAATCCGACCTGTGGGCAGGATATGTGTAGATCTACATTGTTTTATCAGATTGCCGAACACATTCTGTGCTGGAAATACTGTGGTGATTTCTTCAAGTATTTATGTCTATTATAAGAACCTTTCTAGATTTAAAAGTATTTGAAAGTTTTTAAAAATTCCACTGTGCTATGTTTGAAAATTTTAAGCCCAAAGACAAACCTTTCTCAATCACATTAAAAGGTTAAATATTTTGCCAACTTCACTGGGTCACTCTCAAGCATCTTTTTGTGATTTGTCCTTTTCATTTAAATTATTTTCAATTCATTGATGAAAACCAAAAAAAATCTTAACAAACCCAGTGCTTACTTCTTAATTGCTGCAAAAATGACTTCATGTATCTTTCAAAATATCTATTAAACATTTCAAAATCCACATGTCTGGCTTGCTACAGCAGTGTTTTGAGCTTATAAAATGTTGCTAGATATCCTAAGTCTCTTCAACGAAGACAATCATTCCAAATTTACAACACCTACAACTCACTTGGCTAGAAAACCAGATGCCTTACATGTCAAGTCTTTGTCAATGTTGATTTTCTGACGTTGCAACTCAGAGCTAAGTTGGCAGGTTTATTTGGAAGAAAGAATGTTGCAGTAAGGTCAAGGAAAACAATATGTTATCTGCTATTGGGAAAAATCCATTTACCGAAAAAATATCCCAATGAGGAAACAGACCCGTACACAGTGGCTTTCGAGAATGGGCAACAGAGAGAAACAGGCAAAAATAGCCAGATTCTTCCATGACTTGGCTGAATAATGCAAAGACCTCCAAATCTTCCTATCTGTCACTGTTGTCTGTGGATTTCTCTCTTAATTGGAATGGAGATTTTAGGAAAAAGACAATTAAAAGTATATTTGAAATTACATTGAAACTGACAGACAAATAACGGTTTAAATGTATTCAAAATGACATAATAATGACATTTTACAATGACAATTGAGGTGAGATTTTAAAATTATGCACATATCTACTTTTTGAAGTGACAATTGATGCGAGATTAAACACTTTATTTCAAAAATATTTTATTTTGAATTTTCTTTCTACATGTGAATCAATTCAAACATCACATTAAATATCATTCAAATTCACATTCAAAATATTACTTTTAGGCGGCACTTAAAATGATATGTACATACATTTTGAAATGACATGTGAAATGAATTTAACGTGATATCTGAAATGGTATTTTGAAAAATTGCGGTTTAACAGTTTGATTTGACAGTTTGATTTTTTTAGCTATTGTGAGGCATTCAGAGCCATCTTATGAAGATATAAGACGTAACAGGACATTAGCTCTGGCATCGCGAAACATAATGTCATTCATGACATCAGAAGATATCATACAAGTGGCATTTTAAGAAAATAAACATGACATTACAGAACATTATAAGAATTAGATCATTAGACACCTCATGACATGACACCACAAATCATTCTGACATTAAAAATCATCACAAGAATGACACCAGAATGCACAATATCATAGGAATAATATGCTGACTTGAATTTTGGAAATGTCACTTTTTTTATAATGCTCACAGATAATGTACATTACTCATGTGGTAAACTCCAATGCATGATGTCCAGCTCTCAAAGTTAAACACCTAAAATCACTTTGCCATCTAAAAATAGATCTCCATATTTTTGCGCTTCTATTTCCTTGACATACATTCACGTATGACTGGTTCAAAATACCAGTATATCCTCATGCCATTACCAGACTAGAGGATATTGTTCAAAACCCCATCAGACCTGCTGTATTTTATGTTTTCTTGAGTTTATGTAATTAGCATTCCCTATAACTAAGATTGGATCCCACTAAGTACAGGTAATTCTTCAGTAATCATTCAACATGATAAAGGAGGACATTTTTAGAGCTCTGTATCTGTTTACAACTGGTGTCACCATTTCAAGTGAACATAATGTGGAGATTATTACAGCCTTACAATGAATATATAACTGATTCTCACTTAGACAATTTGGAATGTCAATATTAGGAACCATTCATTTGTAATCTTCCATCATGGAAACCGTGGAATAATTTGGTTACTTTTACATTTTTTTATCAGCAAAGCTATAAGAAAACTGTAGTATTAAGAAATATTTTCAAATATAGCCTTTAAATATATTTCATTGACCTCCTACTTCCAGAATATTGAGTCTCAATTCCTTTTGATTTTAATATAATTGGCCATTGGCAGATGTGGAGTCAAATAATGTCCCAGTATTATATCCCAGTATATTTTGGACTGACATGAAATGTTTTTGTCACAGTCATCATCAAAATATTATATGACATTGCGTCATTGACTCAATTGGTGGCACGTGTAAAATGACGTCAGCATTCTGTGTAAACAAATTCCAGCCAATGACTGCAGGTTATAGTAGGCCTAATTATCATAAACTGCCAAAGGCTTGGGACAGGATGTTACGAGCCCCTGAACTAAACCACTAAGGTGACTCTAACGAGCCACCAATAAAAAGCACAAAATATAACATCAATCTGA
The DNA here is from genome assembly GCA_038406175.1 of Haplosyllis leylae. NCBI lineage: Eukaryota > Metazoa > Annelida > Polychaeta > Phyllodocida > Syllidae > Haplosyllis > Haplosyllis leylae. The sequence continues at coordinate 4,059 of JBCAUG010286643.1, read as the reverse complement.
AAATCACATACATATTTTCACAGCATGCATTCATCCTACAAGGCAGGTAGATATGGAAACAAATTTGAGTTCTGATTGGTTATATTTTTTCACATGTATGAGGGTCAAAAACAGTAAGCGAAGGGAGTTGTATCTATCCAATACAGGTGATAAAGAAATGATCACCCACGTCTTAGATATAGAAGGATGTAGACAATGACTTGATCTGGTAATAATGGTTTCTGTCACAACTAATCATACAATTGTAACAAAGTCGGCACTTCCTTCAAAAGAGTCTTGTTTCAACTTAGCAGGATATCACGTCTTTCAAAGGATGCTAATAATTTCTTTTAGCGTTAGCATGTTTTAGATTATTCTACAAAGAACATATGGTTGTTACAATGCCACAGAATTATCCGATGTAAAATTACTTAATCTATTTCAAAATCAGATCTATTTTGTCACTGTTGCAGATCCAGTTTTGGATTTGGTACGGCGCCCGGGCTATCTCTCTTTTTGGAAATGGATCATGCTCTATTTTAGTCCTGTTTTCAAAATTTTAAGGGCGTTGGTCATTGTTATGGTTTGGGTTTAGGACTTTAGATTATGTGCGCCGAAGTGCTAAAACGTGAACTGAGTCTTACTTCTATTATTTGGACCAGGATTGTCGGCATTACAGTAATTAACGAATCTCATTCCCGATCGGCAAAGATTCTAATTGGGAACAATTTCGAATCTGAGGTCATACATCAAACGTGACAGAAATAAAGACTGTACCGAACTTGAACAAATAAGCAGTTATCGCGGATTTGCTGACGAGATCACAGCAGACAATTGCCTCGGTTCCTCGTGTACTTGCCTTGAACTTGACTCTATTTCCCGTGTGCAATCAAGTAATACCCTTGCTTATCTTTACAACCATTGTTTACATGGTGAGGAAAATTCCTTCTTACACTGTTGAAAAGGAAGACTAATATAAACATCAATAAATTCAGGATCCTTTAAAGACAACTCAAAGAATCCAACTTAAGGTAATACACGTGGATGATTGCTTGAGTGCAGATGGAAGTAATTCAGCTCCCACTGACTTAACGCACAAACTTAAAAGTGGCCTTTCCATTCATTCATCCACTCACACCTCATGAATGTTCAGAAAACTCCTGCAGGCTTAAAAGTGTTAATTTCACTGTTATCAATGTGGAAATGTTGAAACATCTTCTTTATTATGAACAGAGTTACCAAGCTAACACACATACATTACCAATTTTTATCAGCACATTTACTTTCAGGTTGTGGGACAATCAGCCAAAATAAAATAAAGACGCTGGACAGGCTGGATAGTTACCAGGACGTAACATTATTATGATGTCATGATGGCATTCTGTGTTAACAAATTTCTACCAATTACTGCACTCTAAAGTATACCTATGTGTATATCATAAAAGAGCCAAGGCATTTTCACAAAATCTTGCGGGTATCCCAGATCTGACTCTAAGTGAGCCAGTAAAAATGACATCACAAGGAAAACAGTAGAATTATTTCAGCAGTTTAAGTTGTATTTTAACATGGAAGCAATAGAAAACTATAAGTTTCTCAAGTCAATTTTTCAGAACAGAAATTGCTAGCATTTTGGTTTTATTCAAAAAATAATAAAATGGAGACTTAAAAGCACTGACTACTGAAAACCTTCCATTTCAACACATCAAACTGAACATAGATCTACCAGTGTAATTACTCTTTCGGAATTGATGCCGAGTGCAAGAGACTGTTTCTATTAGAAATAATGATCGCTAGAATACCGCTTTGCAACAACTAAAACAATTTGCAAAATTTGAGAAATAAAAAAGCGTTCAAAGTTCAGTAGAATGTGGAAACTTGTGAAAAGGAAAATGCAACCGAACGTATTTGTGGCTCTTAATAAAAAATTTCCTCCATAAATATCATTAACATTCATGTTATTGTGAGGTTCGAGAATGCCATAATCGAGTTTTCCCTAAATAGAGATGCATTCTGTAGATTTTACAGAATCACAAGGAAACAAAAAAATTCCAGTAGCAAAATGTTACCCCCACTGGGAAGTGAACTCAGACACTGACTTTCCTCTGACTTTCATGTCCTGCATGCTACCACTGAGCTAATTCCCCTATCTGCTGGAAGTCTCAGACCTTTAGATCCTTATATAGTCATGCTCTATTGATTCCAAAAAAAATCTAAGTCCAAAAATCAATAGAGCATGACTACATAAGGATCTAAAGGGTTGAGGCTTCCAGCAGATTGGGGAATTAGCTCAGTGGTAGCATGCAGGACATGAAAGTCAGAGGAAAGTTAGTGCCTGGGTTCACTTCACTTCCCAGTGGGGGTAACATTTTGCTTCTGGATTTTTTTTCTTGTGATTCTGTAGAATCTACAGAATACATCTCTATTTAGGGAAAACGAAAACTCGAATATTTCTCCACACAATCTACACCACAAAGAACCACTTTAAATCAATACCAAGTTCAAACCTGACCTCATGTTGAAGAGATTTTGAGTCCAACAATGGGGTCCCTTTATTCATCCCCAGAACATCAAGAAACTATTTCTATGTTCGTTTCCACAAGGGAACTCTTTAGAAAAGTCTGCAACATGTAATATGTCATGTTTGTTTGAAAAAATAGAATCTGCATTGTAACTTCAGGTTGTGTATTAGGTTATCAAATTGCGTTTGTTCTTCTTGTAGCAGAAATCAGCGACATAAAAACTTTACTTTCTTATTTTCCATATTTCAAAATATTATTCACATGGCTATTTAAAATTGCCCTCTTAGAGATTAGTAGCATTTTAAACAGAAACAGACGTTTTTCTGAGCCACCACGTACTATACAAAAGCAATTTGTACAGAAACTTTTGAGAGGTTTAAGGTGATATCAGCTTTCAATCACAATACTTTTGACATAACCACTTTCGTCATTCGGAGGAAAAGTTAATTTACATCTTTGTTCTTCGAAGTGAAACAAGATAATAATTAACAGGAAACATCTGCCACAACCAACTCACGATTCTACGTTTTACAGTTACTTACATATTTTAACCAACATCATCAGACAAAGAATGCCAGATTTTACACGGGTTGCATTCAAATGGAACGAATGACTTATTGTCTATGCAGAAACTGGTGACTGCATACTGATTGGTTGAAATATATAATATTTGTTCTATTCGTCATGTGCCATGTTTATTAATTACGCCAAAAAATATATGCTTGCTTTGGTGCCAAATGTGTAAAACAATACTGTGAAATATTGTATATTGTATATGGTATGATCAGTTCTACGAAAATGTGTCAAATCTTGCTTCCCATTACAACGCATTTATAACGCATTTGGAACATTTTGGAAGAGTTTTGGAAAGGCTGGTATGATGGAAAAGCATTGGAAATCTGGATTTTCTGTGTACCAAAAAGTTTGTCCTTATTTCAATACTTATTTATATATTTCAATACTTATTTCAATAGCTAAATTTGAACATTTCCTATCTTCATTACTCCAACTTACAATGAAAAATTGAAATGATGTATTGAAATTTAAATTCTCACAAGACATTAGAGACCTGCAAATCACATTTGAGCACTATTAATTGTATTAAATACCAAAGGAGTCACTATGGGTTCTTGTAAGTATTGACCTTGTAGGGCCAATGATTACTAATACTGAAAGTACTGAAATCTCTCTTGAAACCTCTCTCCTCTGCTGGTCTGTATGCCTTTCTCAGATGAGCAGATACAACAACAGCTTCCAGACAGAATATTTCACTGCATAAAGACCAGCAGAGGAGAGAGTTTTCAAGAGAGATTTCATAATGTTCAGTTTTGAAAGTGTAATGTATTGTGCCCACAAAAAACTCTTTTTATAACCCTTTAAAAACTAAGGATTATGAACACAGTGTGACGGTGTGACGGTATCAATTAATGTCTTTTTAGAAATGTACAGACCAGAAAGAAAGTTGATGAAGATGGACAAAGTTTTGCTTAGGTTTAGGTATTAATATGTGTAAGACTTGATTTTGGGGAAAAATTATTTGAGGAAGAAATCAGGGTTTATA
>JBCAUG010286532.1:0-17828 GCA_038406175.1 Haplosyllis leylae | reverse complement strand
TATGGGAATTTGGGATTGTGTCAGCTTTAGACTCAGGAACAAAAGTTGGAAAACCGCATACCCCCAAGAATATGTGACTTTGAGATTTTGACAGTTTTGGACTCAGAAATATGAGACTTTGAGATTGTGGCAGTTTTGGACTCAAGAACAAAAGCTTGAAATACCACCTGCCGCCTCCATTTCCTAAAATATGGACATTGAGATTTTGACAGGTTTGGACTTAGGAACAAAAGTGGGAAAAATCACCTACCCCCATCCCCATGGAAACCTATTACAGAGACTGTGCTGTATACCGTTTTTTAAATATTTTGGTTGTGGAAATTAGGTGAATTTATCTTTTTAGTTGAATTAGACAAGTACTTCACGGATAGTGGAATCCATTATCTGTGAATGGTAATTTATTCACACGTAGTATATTCAACTATCTGTAGATAGTGTGAATGCATTTTTCACTATCCATATAGAGTACTCATTCATTTTTCACTATCCATATAGAGTGCTCATTCATTTTTCACTATCCATGTACAGTGCAACATCACATTTTAACTATCAATAAATAGTGAACTGATCTATGGAAAGTTCAAATGGACATTTTACCTATCTATGGATAGTCAACTCCACTATCCATGTACAATTAGATGAATTAGTCTAATTCATCTAATTTCGCAAGATCCAAAACCAAAATAGAAAAAACGCGAACTCTGCCATTGCTGTGGGTTAGTTTCACCCTTTGTCAGATTGGCCACGACACACGGAAAACGGAGAATTTGGATGTTCATTTTTCCAGAGAGGGAAAACAAAAATGTAAAAAACGCGGTTGTGGTGGAATGCAGCTACAATCTTTTAGCTTTTGAAGCAAATTTTGAGTTGGGGGACAACCCAATTTAATGGAATGAAGTTTTTACAACAGGCACCATTGCATTTGTGATTGTAGTTTGGATGGTAAAACGCGGGGTAAACGTTGAAAACAGGAAAATCAGAGGGAAAACAATGGGAATTTTGTCTTGATCGGAGTGTAGCCACCCTGTTTGCCCTAAAATGTACATTTAATCATAAGCATTTTAGTTCTTTGAATACTTTACCTTGCCGTCCATGTGCATTAATTTTCATGGCACAGTATTTCTTTGATCTCATTTTACCAGTGAAACTATCAAAACCCATGATAGATTTGTACCACATTGATCTACGTCTTTGTTCGTTGAAACATTGTTAGTCGCCCTTGGTAGGGGAAACGTGTGACGAAACGAAGTAGCTCGTAATTATGGAAGATAGACGTTTATAATTTACAGACATTGATGAAGCGTTGCGCAATGGGCATGTCCTACACAAAAACAACAGCGATGCAAATTAGTTAATCACACTTCATTACATCTTCTGGGAACCTGCTGCTCTGCAGTGTCTCTTCTTAATTAAAGATGAAACGTTTAATTTGTAACTTGGTCCTGTGAGATCAATTAGAATGGGTGGATTTGGAAGTAAAATAATTATCCATGCAAATGCGTTTCAATTTAAGAAATGAAGTAACTGCAGGAATTGGACATTTTGCCGCAATGTCTTCGAGTGGAAGACAAAGGATGATCACTGTTTGAAGCCTGGGTTTCTGCATGCGTGGTACATGACAAAAACCCCACAGACAGAAACATGTAAATATAAAAGATATTTATAATTTTTACCGCATGCACAGACTATTTTGAAACTTTTGAATGGAGTTCTGTGCAAAGATAATCAGTGACCATAATTGTTACCATTTGACTGAACGGTTGGCCTAAAAAAAGTATGATTCTTATTGTTAATGCTAACATTAAGTAAGCCAGTGCCGCAAGATGACTAGGTTTCTAGACGACACGGGTTTTGACATGTCATAATATCAACTGCAAGAAAGAGAGAAACTCTGTCATTTCAGTGACAAATGGTTTTTAACGACATTCTTTACGTGGAATGTAGGGGGCTGGTAGGGAAATGATTGTAGATGCCTTGATCAAGACTGATTTCAATCGAAGTGAACGAGGAGAAACACGACATGTGTGAAGTATCCTCGGGTCTCTTTGTCACAGTCGCTCAGAGTTACTAAAACAGTGCTCATAAAATATTGACCACAGTTAATTGAAAGGCTTTTCAAAGCGTTAGGACCATCATGCTTCACAAGAAGGGCGGCAAATTAGGCAGTGTTTTTCCTCCTTGAGGGATTTTTGTCTTGTTTTAATTTGCTTGCTGTCTGACCCAATCTATTCCCATTTAAGTGAGCCATTTTTGATATTGACCTCATGAAACTTTGCGAAGTCCAGGCCTACTTGAAGTCAAAGTAGCCCCTGTTTTGAAAGCCACATGTGACATCATTGGAAGTACGAATAGAGGTCTTAGTACTTCTACCAATGGCTGCAACACAAACTTAAAAATAACGAAATTCCTGACTACTTGTACAGTTTTGAAATTGTGGTGGTAGACTTGTGAAATTCAGAATTCTGTAGCAGCCTTTACAGTCCAACTTTCCTGTCCGCAACAATATATACCTTTCTTGCATTTGCTCAGTTGAACCTTTTTGAAATTCTTCTAACTTTAAGAGTGCTTTCAGTAAACTATTGAAAGAGATTAAAGTAGTGAACTTACTTCTTTTGTTAATATGTCAGATAGATTTTATGATAACCAGGAAGAAATTTAATTCTATGATTTGTGAATTGCTTTCATGCAGATTATCTTTTTCAAACATTTCTGATTGAGAACAAGAAAAATCACGGTGCGAATTTGGAAGCCAGACAATGGATTAGCAGGACAACAGATTGATGCCGTGAGAAATCCCAGATGGATTTCTCTAATTATAACCGCGCATGGACTTCATGATTTTTTTCCTCTTCCAAAGGAGAAAATTGGGAATTTGTCAATTTTTAATTTTCTCCTGAAATGATTGAGGCATCCGCATGCAACAGCAGCTATATTTAACCGGACTAACGATACCTCGGAGATACGCAGACTTGGAAGCGGAGAAGATGATATGAAATTATGATTTAGTTGAGGTCTTTGAAAATTGTAACCTTTCAAGGATGTGTTTGGTTGCATAATTGGTGCTTGATTATGGAATCAATGACTTCTATCATTGGACGAATATGAGTCATATCAACTTGGCCAAGGTTGATTGAGACTTTCGGAGACTTTGCATTTGTTTAATTTTGGCATTGTTTTATCTGTTTATGTAAAAAAAGTGTGGAAAGACTGAATATCTGAGTTGTACGGCAAGAAATGGCGCCATATTTAAAAATCAATATTGAAATCAGTGGTTTTTAGTGTTACTGGACAAAACCAGCATATCTGTCCACAAATTTATCAATTTGTTATTCTGATACAAAAAGTAATTTTCATTGAAATGAATCCGGATCCACTCAGTCCACCAGACTCATCCGTCAACTTGATTCTTAAATTGTTGAAGTGAATTTCCTGCCACACATGATGAGAAATAGCACAATCAAAATGCAGATAATATTTTCAACTTGGGGATTCTTAGGGCACATTTAAAATTAAGTGAACGTGTTCCTGTCAGAAATAGAACAAGCCCAATGCATGATAAATCATTTCTCCATATTCTCAATTATTCAGTTGATCAAGTTCTATTTAAGTTTCTGCTGGTTCGACAGGAGGTTTGACAAATCTATCAAACATTATAATTGAGTGAGTTTCGTTCGCACAGACCGATGTATTGGAATTCATGTTAATTTGGCTTGATGCCCACCTCAGGTTTTACAGAACAAACTGGAACCTAAACTAAGACCAGAATCTTGATCAATGAGCTGTATGATTTTTCACAGAACTTTTTAAACTGCACCTGAACAAGGACTGGGACCTGAACAGGGATAGGAAAGAACAGGCTGCATACCCATTTTAGGTCATGAAGCTGTTCCAAGTAGTGTGTTTTAATAGAATTGCTATTGCCTTTAGCTGCCCAGTGCTGTCCTGGTCTCAGTTTAAGTCAGGTTACTTCATAAGGTCAATGCCTGTCTTGGTTCCAGTTACAGCCAGTGTGATTACACCTTTAGTTTTGTTGCACATGCCAATTTTTTAAATCATTAAGAGAAACACAAATTAGAAAAAGTCTCACTTTAGGGGATTTAGATTCCATGAGAGTAACAATTGCAAAAGAACAAGTCTTTGAGTTGTGATTGTTGATCCGGATCAGATCGGTCTGTGCTAACTAGGAATTTCTAATTTGAAAACTGGTCCCAAAATGTAAAAATGAGATGAGACAAATCAAATATTCATAGATAAAAGTCGGTCACATATTAATAAATCATTACAACACTGCCCAGCTTTCCCCAATTCTCTTCACACATTGGTTCAGAAAGTGAAACACAAAACCATTTAAATTGAAAAAAAAAACTTAATCTCATATTTTTGTTTGGAAGGTCAGTCCTTGGAACAGGTTTATTAGTTCTTTGTTGTACCTTTGTCATGCTTATATTTGTTGTGTTTCATACTACACATCTTTGATGGTTGATTTCAAGACATAATGTATTTGTGTGTCATTAATTATTAGCATACAATTATCCCTATTGTGATGTCTATGGTCATGTCTGTGGTCAAGTCTATGATGGTTACTGTGTTCATCTACTTAGTCCTGCCTATGGTCATGTCTCTGTTAATCCTGTGATCCTGTGTGGTTATTCTTAAATTTAGGTAATGTTAAGTTAAATAAAGTAATATCATGAGTTTTTGATCAGGAATGTACAGTTTATTTCCTGAAGGGATCTGTAACAGCTTATTTCTTGAAGGACCAAAAGCCAAAGGCCCTTCAGGAAATACAGTTTCAGATCCCTTCAGGAAATATATTTGTATGTTCCTTCACAAAACTCAAGATATTTGTTGTTTGTTGCAATATTAATGATTGTTTGTTGTGTCTTCAGGCCTTATTCTGGAATTTGGAATGTTTGTTGTACCATTAAGGACACACACATTCTCTTTGAATTTTAGTCCAAATGATGATGATGTGACGAAGCATGTTATGAACGCTGTGCAAATTTATCCACTTGTTAAAATAAATTGGAAACATAGCAGCTTGTTTGGTGTAATTTTGTGTAATTTCATTCGATTATGAAAGTTAAAGCAACAAATCTAAGTTTTGTAATGGGAAAATTTTTCGAAATGTTAGTCAAATTGAAGCATATTGTTCACTGCAAGACGACAGAATGTTGCCAACAATCAGACATCACTTGTTCCAAATCTTTTGATCCGTGTTCCATAAATTTCTCACACAAGAGATGTGTAACTGATGCAATTTATCAGTTCTTATGTTGTGTTGAAAGTATCAGACGTCAGGCTATCAAAAGTTTACAAAATCCTGTCGAAGCTTCAAAAAATTTCTTAGGTGATGCAAACTTTACCAAATATTAATCATTAGAGGTTTTGTTGACCAAATCTACATAATATTTGGCGACTGTAATTTGTCGCATAATCACATAAGATTTGTATCAAGTACCTACACTGTAACATGTGAGTTCGGGATTACATTCTGGCACCCAGTTACATGAGAATGAATGTGACTCGTATTCATGAATCGGTTATGGAATTATTGTTATGCCTTTTAAGCATGACAGTTTGATGCTCCATCAATCATCTAAATGAAGAATTAGCCACCAAATAGCGAGTGATAAGAACCGAGGCGATATTGTAAAGATTCTATTGGTTTCGCACTGCAATCTTTATTTCAATGGAATTTCGGATCATTCCAACAATGTCTTGACAGCAAAATATTATTTGTAAATTTTAAAATATCCTCTTTTCGATTCACTGCAGTTTTAAGTAATGAATTTTATTTTCAAAATCTTTAATGTCAGCATTCTTCGCAGGGAACAGCTGAGATAGGAATGCTACAAATCGTGATAAGATGCTTCATCTAAAATTAAATTTGAAGGGCAGGTTTACTCACATGACGCAACAGAACTGAAACAATTGAATGCTTTGAGACGTCCCAGGTGGCACTTTTTAATTATTCTCCAAGCACATTGCAAGGAAACGTTTTGCCTATCATGACAAGAACGAAGATTTATCAAATTTGTGATTTCCATACTTGATTAGAAAATTGTTTTCGTGCAACCACGTTAGCAGACAATTGCATTAATGATGCTGCTGATAATGTTAACCACCCACATCTGCAATTCCATGTGTGACTAAGTTACGATGTCTGACACAAATTTATTTTGGAGTGAAACTGAACACGATTACGGGAATAATTGACCTGTATCGTGTATCACGAAAAAGATTCTATCATCAGTTCACTTTGAAACATTCAGGTGAACTGTGTTTCCTTGTTCTTGACTGACTGATCAGAATTCTCTTGATATGGAAGTCACAAACGCCAACGCTGCCGTCGTCACAACTGGGGCCAAAGTTACAAAGATATGCCTGTAGGTATGCAATGCAATCATACTCTCTTCTGGGGAATTGTATTAATCTCATGCATCAAATAGACTTTGATTTTGTGCAGGAGTGACAGGGGGCTGGGATTTTTGGCAAACTATATAATTGACTTCGACGATGACTCAGAGTTTTCGTGCTCGCTATTAGTGCAGATCTTTGCCTTAATGTCGCCTGAGAGATAATACAGACCTCGATCTTTACTTACCAGATCTGCTAATCAATGGTAAAGACGGCTCTTTATGGCCATTATTAGACAGATTCTTACACAAAATTAGGACTGCAATCAGTTTATGCACGCATGTTTATTATGTCTGTGATTTCATGCAGCTCAGAAAAGAATTCTCAAGTCTTGCTGCATGGTGTTAACAATGAAATCGTGGCCTATTCACACTGGGTATCCGATCTTACCCACTGACACATTATGCCTTATTCAATAACAATTTTGAAGAATCCACAAACGTGGAAATAACCATGCCAAAGAACTGACTTCGGCTGCGACAAAATATTTTTATTTTGCTCTTGGATTTCTTCAAAAACCGTCTATCAGTCAGGAAAGAAGGTGCCAGTTGTACTGCTGTCCTTTTCAAAAACTTTAGAGTATTTTTTTTTTCATCTATTGTAATAAAAGTGAATGCAAATTGTATCTGAGAATTGCATCATCGGAGTAGAGAGTTGTGAGGTCATGTAGCCAAGAAGTTTCTTGTTTGTTCGCAGAGAGATTCATTATTCCGGATCATGGATATTGACTGTCCACTGCGTGTTGGTGGCCTCTGTTCTTTTGCATATCCAGGCGTCTCGACTTATTCGTGCAGTTCAAAAGGTATGAACAAACGAAAGAACCAATTCACCAAAATGTGTCGTTTGTGAATTGTGTGTGAAGAGCTCTTCGGATCAAACTTGAAACAACCAGGCTTCTATAAGCCTATGTAATTATGGCTCAACACAGTGTACAAAATGATTCCATACAAAGACGAGCAGAAAGCGGAGAGTAATCAACCGTTGCCTCTTACACAGCTTGTGATCAATTTTCCTCTCGCTGAACTTTTTCTTGGCTTTCTCGTTTAACCCCTCTCGAAGTACAAGTCGATACAATTTTCTGCTTCCTTTGTCTCTGAAAAAGAGTCAACCATGGCCTAAATAGGAATAGAAGGAGAGTGGCAATGATGGTAACTCACACTGAAGCATATGCAATATTCCTTTTTTGCACATATGTAACAACTTTGAAGTTGGAGTTTTTAAGGTGTAATCGTAATTCCTTAAGGAAAATGCCTACGTATGAAATGCACTGTGAGAGATACTTACAAATTCTTATACTGTGAATTTTTGTTTCCTCGATTTCCACTGGGCTCTTTCAATATAATCACATTTCGTTCAATGTCTTCAGAGCTGATAGGACTCTTCAGCTTCGTATTCTCAATGTTTGTGAGATTAAAAGCAGGATAAATTCTTTGCCATCAACTTTCGAGTAATGAGTGTGATTTTTATTCGCTGTTCTCTTGTAGAATTATTGTTACAGCTGTTATCATTGGCAGTTAGATGGTTCATCAATCAGCCGCATCAGGAATAAACCGTGCACGGAAAGTTGATAGTCGAATTGCTCATGCAATCTTTCGACTATTACGATTGATCTATGTTTTATTGTTACCTGGAGGGATTTTCAATAAATATTAAAGTGGAAAGACTCGTAGCTGTTAAATTAGGTGTCAAGGTGGCGGTGCTTTTGTTTAAGCGTGAACCAAATTCATCGATTTTACTCCCAGGTTTAAAAAGCGCACATATGACGCAATTTTGCATAACATCTGGTGTCTTTGTTTCAGTTGCACCAAAGTTACTCATCAAACAAGTTTATTTCTTGGTATTGAATATTTTTGAAGCGGAAAATTTATTATTAGGTTGTCGTTAAAGGGGTGCTTTGTTTCCTTGTGTTGTTTCAATATGTTCCTGTAATGTTGAAAGTATGTGCGGGTGTTATTGTTCTGCCTAGAGTGATAGGAATTGTATTTTTGATATTGACATCATTTTACCCTATGTCTCTATGAAATACCATACACTTATAACTGCTTTGTAAATCATTGCATTCTGCCAGTGATGTAAATCTAGTGAAAAGAATGATACAGCTCCAATCCTTTTTATGTTGTTTGCAATTTGTTTCCATTGTTCGGTGCATGTTTGTTTGAATAGAGTTATATTGAGGCAGGATTTTACTCACATTTCACATTTATTGCTTTTAACTAATGGAAAATTTATTATGCTTGCTTCACGGTGTTTTCAAAAGAACAGACATTGGACTCTATTATTAATATTGAATCGAAGCTCTTTCCCTGATAGATGTCGGAAAATTAGAGACCAATTAAAAGATGAATTGCCTCGAGGAACACTTAAGAAATAAAGAAGGAACACATTGTACGAATATTTGCTTTATTGCTGGATGCCAGGATTAGTCTCTCCTTATTGTGAATGAAATATGGAATTGGAATTGAATTTTGTTTTGGTCCATATTGAAAATAGCAGTGCAATATTTTCCTAAGTTGAAGGTGAAATTATTTTTGAATTGAGATATTTTAAACCTTCATGATGACTAACTTTAATGCGATAAATGTGTGGAAATTGTAAGATTGAAAAAAGAGAAGTGCATACATTTTGAGAAAATTGCCACGTGCCATTTTTCGAAACAAATATGTACTAGTATCGCTGATATGATATCATATGGGCAGAAATTTCATATTGAAAAGTTTCATTGAACGAAGGAAAATTGCTGAAACATTAGCAGAAGAGAGACAATACATACAATAACCTATTTCTAAAGCGTTCATTAGCACAATGTTTATAGTACTGCGTAATTCTTGATGTAGGAAGTGACCATTCAGCCCAACTTGGGACGGCTCGAAGGAGACTATGAAGTTCAGGCCAGTGAAACTTCAAGGTTACTCAGACATGCAACATCGCTTGATGTATGCGCTCTGATGTTTCCCCACAAAGAAAGTGTAATTCATCCATCAAGTAGAGCCTTATTAATGAAATAACTACCGATTATTTGAAAATACCAAATACGGATTTATTGTAATCTTGAAACCATTTGTCAAGTATAATTGTATATACCAGTTATGTGCAGGTGTCGCGTTTTGACGGGACATCTCAAGTTTATTGCGGTTATTATGGTTCATTTTCAACATACCGTGACAATTGCTATTACAATGGAAATAAATCTTTAAATTTGTTTTTTATGAAAAAAGCAAGAGTTATTTGCTGTTGTTTTTAAATAGAAATATCATCTTCGATGGCAGCCATTAACATTAGTGACAAAAATTGCTGCCAAGACTCCAGTTTTCAACACTGCAGGAAAAACCACTAAGTTTGGGTCTATCTTCAACTTAAATATATTTGTAGCTATGTTGGATGGCAGACTGGGAATTACAAAAATGGCTGTCATGATTCTACTGTTTATGATTCTTTGTAATGGCTGACATCCAAGATGACTGATAACATGATAGATTGCCACCAATAGTTCCCTCCAAGTTTTCCAATGTTTGGTTCAATGTGGCCTGAGGTAATAATAATAATAATAATATTTATTCGTTCCTATTTTTTTTTACAAAGTAACATGTTTAAAGAAAACTTTTCTTATGTGTTTCTGTACAATTATAGGAACAGGTTTACACTAATCCTCTCAGGATATACACCGTAGTGTTGTGTAACCTTGTGTTTATAATAATACAAAGCAATCTAGAAATGTAATAAAGAAAGTATGAAATGAACAAGCAATTTGTTGTAACTTTTTGTGTTTTTGTCTGGTTCATTGTTACTGTTCATGCACTATAATGTGCTGTGACCATTCATGTTTGGCAACTACCAACAACAATTTTAAGGAAAAAACAGAACACATAGCAACTATTTTGTTGTAACCATAAATGTCAAGAATACACAGTATTCCTTAGTGTTCCAGTTAATCAAACTCAGGAGATGATGATCTTGCATACTCTGGACAATCATGTCGGTCCCTCTGGGTCCAGAATCTGAAAAGTCTATTACACTTTTAACATAGATACTTTAGATCATCTGAATGTATCTCCTTGTGTCTACGTAAGTTCCTGGGATCATTCGTTTTATATTTACACTTATCACAAGAAAACACCTTATTAACAACTAGCAAGTTCTCCTTCGTGCATGAATAATTTTTCACACTTGCTACATGGAAATGCTGCAATACATCTATGTTTGAACCTGTGTTGCTTCAGTTGTCCTTCAAAGGGAAAGCACTCACCACACGTCCTGCATACATGAGTTTTTTCTTCTTCAGGAATGTGCTGATACATGTGTCATTCCAGTGTACTTGGCATATTACATGTTTTGCCATACACTGTACAGAGACATTTTGAATAGTTTTTCTTGTAGTGGTCATTTGCTTCTTTCCTCAAATGAGCAATAATGCCACATTTTTTACATCTAAATTTCCGCACAGTCTTGAAGACTTTTAAACCATGATGACTTATACTCAGTTATCCTTTGCCTGAAGTTTTTCATCACACTTTCAGATGATTTGGACCTATTTTGTAACATAGACAATGGAAGATCATCCTCACTGTCAGTGATTGCAGCATTTTCAATGTTTGCACTGGTCATGTTTTTGGGCTTCCGATTTGTGGATGCAGACCCACTTGCATTGGACTTATCCTCAGATGATTTGTCAGCACTACGTAAAGTCATGCTCTTTTCACATTGAGAAACATTGGCAGACACTTTCTGCCTAATGGATTTACTTAGTTCGCATGCTCTGTCTGTCTTTAGACGAACCTGATAGCAGTACAGGTTTGTACCTCTAGGCTCAATCTCACCTGCACGGGTTCAATCTTGTTTCACAAAAGTTCCAATGAGCCACCAAAGTGAAATTCTGCACTCCTTGATATTTCACTTTTGTGACAAGAATTGCCTAATATGATAACAAATTTAGATATATGCTTAATGCAAAAAGCTGTTTTTCGTGTTGTTTTGAAAATCACTTAGTCAACTTAATCAAGTCGCATTTTCTTGTGGAACTCTATCAGTCTTTGGGTGCAGATTTTGGTTATTGTGTGGGCTCCCTTGCTACCTCAGAACTTGGCTCAGGCTTTATCCTTCAATATGGTGTGGAATACTCTGGTCCTTTTTGGTAATATATATCTTGTACATTGTGTCAAATATTTGAACATTTACCTTTTGCTTTGGTCTGTTGCCAGGAAAGTAATTTTTAATTTTTAATCTTATTCTAAATCCAGATAAAATGAAAATTGTAACAAAAATGGTACAGTCTTTACCATTGTTTCCTGGGAGAAATGACTTGGTTCAAGTTATGAGTCTTACATCTTACATCATTGTGATTGGCTCCCTTACTGTTAATAACAGTTAACTCACAGTGTAACCCAGTATTGATGGTATACGTGGCAGGGCTTGTGCCGCCTGTTAGATTAATTACAGCCCGCTTCCGAAACATGGGGAAGGTAATGTTTTCACAGGTGTGTGTCTGTCCACAGGGGGTACCCCTACTCACTGGTCCCTGGTTCTTTCCTAGGGCGAACCCTCTGGTTCGAGGTCCTTTCCTGGGGGAGGGGTACCCCTAGTCTCTAGTTCAAGATCCTTTCTGGGGAGGACAACAGTCAGGTCCTAGGACAGGACCCCCCAACCAGGACCAGTACATGAGTACCCCCAGCCAGGGCCAGGACAGGGATACCACCCCCACCCCACCCCCAACAGGATACAACACAAGCATAGGATACAGCGCGGGCGGTGCGCATTTTTCGTTTTCACACAGGAGGATTTTCTCGTTTATTGATGTCACCACTTTCCATTATTCCCTGTTGCATCTTGCTCGCTTGTTTTTTTTTTTGGGGAGTTCTGTTTCACTACCCTGGGATTGAGACTCAAAATGGTTTCCGCGCACTACCACTTCGTTCGTATTTGATTTTAGGTGTGGAGGTCCTCATTTTTGATCCCATGTACAAAACTTGGTGAAATCCCGAAGTCAGTTTGGGGGTGGGGTGGGTTCTTTGTTTTTGATCCCAAAGTTCCATATTTTAGGGAAATTATTCGTTTTTGATCCCGAGTCTAAAACTGTGTAAGCTGTGACCATAGAAAGCTACCTTGTTCTTAAAGGTTATTAACAGTAAAGGGGATTGTCTGGATACAAATACTTGTTGACATCATCCTTCCTTTCGTATTCAAGAGAGAT
This sequence comes from Haplosyllis leylae, assembly GCA_038406175.1. Taxonomy (NCBI): domain Eukaryota; kingdom Metazoa; phylum Annelida; class Polychaeta; order Phyllodocida; family Syllidae; genus Haplosyllis; species Haplosyllis leylae. The sequence goes on along the minus strand of JBCAUG010286532.1, from coordinate 5,224 downwards.
TGTCTCATCAAAGATCAGGGACTCAATTATCAATATCCAGAATGTATCTTGAGAGTGTATAACACCCTTGAAGGAGACAGTCTGGATGTGAACAGACACGATCAGAATGTTTACTATGTCTTTCTGTCCATAATGGACCACCTGGTGAAATCTTCAATGCCCAATATTTCCATATGTTGACAATTGTTCCCCGCTGACAGCTCTGTTATCAGCGAAAAAAATCTGCTGCATTAGATTCAGATGAAAAGAGCATTGTGCGTACATGTACCACACAGTACGGCCCGATGGCTGATAAAGCTAATGATGATTTTTTTCTTTTTGACAGATGGGTCTTTGTAGGAATAATTATGGTGTTATCTCTTCCGGGGTTGGTAACGTTTATAATTATATCTTTGGTGAAGGTCACACCAGTACTATTTCTTTATGAGTCCAAAACTGGCAAAATGTCAAATCAAATCAAAATTTTTAGTTGGGGGTGAGGTTGGGGCTGGTCATTCCTTAGTGCTAAGTTTTGCTATGTCGGAAGTTGTCTGTTCCAAATACCACACAGATTCCCCTTACCCATGTGTAAGTTGCGAACTGAAAAAGAAGTGTGTTAACTTACAACACATCTGCATAATTTCAGTTTACATCTAGTGTACTTAATCAACCCTTATGTGCATACAGCCATGTATTGATGTGTTACCCTAGGCTGCAAGGATGTGTTTTAATGTGTTGCCCTAGTTTGGACAGAGCCATTTTTTGGCATGTCATACCTATTGATACTGAAAGTGAAGACTTCCTTCATATGCAAAAAATATGTTCTACATGCAATTTTTGTTAGTCACAAATACCCTAAATATGGTCTTGATCTTCAGTCTACATGGCACACAAACATTTTTGAGATATTATGTGCAATAAAAGCTGCTGTGCAGCAAGTAGGTCATGCAGTGTACATGTTGTGCAGGCCTATGTGCTGTGCAGATAAGGGTTAAAATTGTAGAGACAATATTTAGTCAGTTGTCAGTTTTATGTACAGGTTCTATATTTGCTGTAACATTATGAATGACTTTACACCTTGATAAGAGCAACATGATCTGTCAGTTTTGGACTGTGATAGAGATCTATGTTCATGTACATGTACAAACTGTATTAGTTGCAAAAGTTGTGATATTCTATTCTGCAGCTAAAGAATCAATTTGACAACATTAATTTCAAATATGAAATTTGGATGTGTTTATTTTTCATCAATTCCTTAAAAAATAAGATGTAAATTTTTTAAAGATGGCTGATATGAAAAAGTAGAAAAGTAAATCTAGATTGAGGGGGAGAAATTTAGCTGAGCCAAAAGGAGGGAGGTCCATTAAGCCAATGTGGGGCTGAAATACATATATAATTCATTCTACAGCTTTGGAAAAATTGACTGCCCTGACACACTATTGCCACCTCACTGGGATACCGAGTATCAACTGGTTTCCATTTCTGAATCACGTGTATGTCTACCTTGACTGGACTCTCTGACATTCAATGCATGATATTTTGAAATAGATCAGGAGATATTGATCAGTTACAGCGCTGAAATGTAGGAAATGTAGAAAATATTAAGTTTCCTAGGCAGGCTAAATACAAAAACTATGAAGTTACCAGATTGTACTCATTTTGGAGGGGGGTTGAGGGTTGGGGAAAAAGAGAAAGCATATTCCAGGCATGCGTGGACATGTTGATATGAAATAATTCTTGCGAACTCAGGGATATGCACTGGGGTGGGGAGGGGGGCGCACCTTCAGATTCTAGATACTCTTATCAAAACAGTCATTTTACTTCAATCAGTTTGAAAAATCCTTGTCATTACATACTTTGCAAATTTACATTTTTCTTCATCAAAAAAGTTAATGCGTTCTCATCATGTAACCTAAGTCAGTAAACAGGATCCTAGAATGGTCAATTTGGAGCCTCAAAATAACTATGCTTCTTTATTTAATAAAGATTGAACAATGGAAAACATGTTTTGCCTTCAAAAATGTAACTTACAGATTGTGTTCACCAATAATCGCAAATGAAATACACTTATGGTGCCATGAAACTCTACAATTACTGATGGTTTATGAGGGAGCTTCTATTAAGTCGATAATTGTGAAAAGTATCATTTTTGCAAAACCAGATCAGCTTACCAAAAGTTAAATCGATAAGTAGAATAATAAATGAGAAACAAAATTGCTGGCAACGAGTATGTCCTTAAGTATAATGGACATGACATGATAATTCAGAAATTGTATGGGATGTGGAACAAATTCCATGAATATGTCAAGCTTTGATGCAGAGCCATGTTTGTCTGTTGTTGTATCATATGCCAGCCAGTTTGGTGGCCTTATCCTCAATGCGATTGGTGCTTGAACCAAAATCCCCATCGGACACCACATCCTTTTTCGTAATGATGCATTTTATATAAAATTAAGTCATTGTTCATTGTTTTGGTGCTATTGTTCATTCTTCAGTCTTTTACGGCCAACGCTTCAGTAGCTTGTGTCATAATCTTAAAATCGTCAAAAAGATATCTGAATGTTGATTGAAATAAGTTACCCAGTATGGTCATTACAGTTTTAAGGTTAAAATGAAAGTTGCAGCAGTTTCACTACATCATCGAAGAATCCAACAGTCTAACTGAATGTTACATCAGTCATGTTTCAAAAAAATTAACCACATCCATCTTGAAATTTATTACCCCAGCGCTTTCTCGCTGTACATAACATTGAGGTTACACACTACGAAAACAACCTCTTGTTTTTACATAACAAATTCATATGGTTTCACATCCTTGAAGTTTTCAAGTCGGCCACAAGCTGTGCTGATCGCAATGTTCTGTCGTGTTTCGTCTTCATAGACATTCTTTCAGGGTGGCCTCCCTTACGGTCTCGATAAGTAGATAGGCAAGAGAGCAATTATAAATTAGGAACATGTTTTTTCAGGTAGATGCCATTCATATGTAAAATTGTATTTGTTGCATCAATAAGATCCACATACCAATGCTTTTGATGAGAAAATCTTGTTTTACTTTCCATCATGTCTAGTACAAGTACTTGCAAGTAATGTACATGTAGCCCGAATGGTATTTCAATACTAACAGCTTTCTTCGTTTTTGAAAAAAAAAACATTTTCAATTGTTTATTACATTACATTGTCTACTGTACTGTTGGGTGTTTACTTTTCGCTGTCGTACCAGTTTTTGTCGTCATATGTATTCAGTTTCATTGATGCCTATTTTACAAACATTTATCAACACAATTACGTTTGTTTGGTTTGGGCATGACAGTTTTGACATTTGTTGTCAACGTCTAAATAGAAATTAACTCAATTTTAGTGATTGTGTTCAGCAAGAGTAGTGATAGGACGTCGCACCATGAAAGAAATATAAATCATTCGTATTCATAGTGAAATATAATTGATAAATGGAGATAACAGAGCTGGCATCAGTAATTCAACTTGTCAACACATAACTTGAAAGCCTATTAGCCCTGATACATACGGGTGAGGCAAAGAGATTGGTTCTCAACAACTGATCATTGAGGAATGGTAAATGACATAAGGTGTCTCTTTTAAAGTTTACATTACGTAATCAAGTCATGACAACGTTAATCTTCTTTTGCTCACTGATGGTACTTGTATCCTCAATGCACAAGAGATTGTCAACATGGTGTACTTTGCAGATACATGTGGTACTCTGCGGGGTCCCAGGTAAAAGTCAGCGAGTTCCCTTCTCTCCACACAGAGTTCCGTGTCAAAATCACGCAGGGTTCTCTTCAGTAAATAATAGATCCACAAAGGTGGTTGTCCGTTGTGTATGGTTGTTTCAACACGAGTGTCGTCTAACGTTGTCAATTAATATAACTCGAGTGTTATTTGCCTATGTGTTTGAGTTTGAGTCATGGTTTGAGTCATCATTTGAGTCATAACTCAAATTGTAAAATATCTATATTTCTTTAATTTTCTTTGTATATTAATAAATATTATAAAATATATGTGCATTTTCATCTATATTTCACCACTATAATAGCTAAAAAATGGAAATTTAGGCCGAAATCGTCCGGTACGCACGTAAAAAACGTCCGGTACGCGCGTTGTTTACTCAATAAAACCATTGTTTACATCATGTGACAGGGTATCACTTCCCCTACTTAACCTCTGCAGGACATGCAGGCCAGGTCATGCCCTCAATACATAAAAAATACCCCATTTTCCTTAAAAAAAGCCTTCTTTTCTAATACTAAAAAGGTTATTGCCCTTAAAAAAATGATCACTTTTCTCTACCAATAGTCTTCTCCTAAAAAGAAATTTTATGCCCAAAAAAGCTTTAAATTAAAAAAAAATTCCCAGTCATGTGACTTCACTGCAGTCCTGGTCAAGGATGGAGGCAAAGGAGAGCATGTATGATACTAAAAGTGATTCTGATGATTCCATAATTTTTGTTGGGGTTAGCAAAACAGTAAAGGTTAATGCTGAAATTCATAATGTGGCTCCATCCCCTGTTTTGGTACCCAATACTCCTAGCAAGCAACAATCCAAAAAAAGAAGGATACTTCAAACAGGCCCAGATGAGCCTTCCTTTATTCCAGATACACAAGGTAAAATATTTTTTATTAAACATATTCTGCTTAAATATGTAATATATAAAGTTGCATAATATCTACAATATATCCATAACAACTCATGTTATAAATGGCTAAAATCGTCCGGTACATTGAATAATATGTCTGGTACGCATGCTTCCGTCCGGTATACACCTTAAAAAACATCCGGTACGCAATTTCTGTGCGTGTGTGGTACATGTGTACCTGAAAAACGTCCGGTACACACTAAGAAAAAGTCTGGTACGCACAACGTAATTTACACTGTCATATTTAATACAGATGAAGAAATAGATATTGGTATGCCTCAAGGGCATCTACCAGACTTGGAACTTCCAAAAGATGAGTCTGGTATGCCAGACATACCGCATCCCATTGGTATAAGAAAGATACAGAGGAGGAAAACTAGCCATCACTCCCCAGACCCTTGCAAGCAACCTGAAAATGTGACAGGTGACAAAAATGCAGTGGCAAGTAAAGGGAATGGAATTGCTTCCTCCCAAAACTCCTCCAGCAGTGGCCAGTAAGTGTTACAAACATTTTAAGAAATAATATTCAGATTACACAATCCAAGAAATGATATTGTGCAACATCTTATAACCAGCTTCTACAAATTAGGTCAT
>JBCAUG010286421.1:0-17831 GCA_038406175.1 Haplosyllis leylae | reverse complement strand
TTCAGCACCGGTATATAATAACCGTTAGAATATCTTTACAAAAATGGAATGCAGTGAATAACCTGTTTAATGTTTACGATCATTTCTCTGTTGAAAGTCTCCAATGTACAAGTATATATCCCATAAATAGGTATAAGTAATATAAACATTAATTAATAAGCCTTTGTAAGGGTATTACAATCATTATGTAGAACATCGTAACCGGACTGAAAAGCCGAGAACGCTTATACTCATGTATTAGTCTTAAGTGTTATATGAATAACCTCACAACCTGCACACTGATCATAGTGCAGATAATCGGAATTTACAAATAATAGTTTTAATGTACAATAGAGATTTGTTAGCAATAATGATGATACCGTTGTACACGCAACACACATTATAGTATTCATCCTCTTACTTGTACTGGGCAGCAGTAGATGAACTTGAGGAACCATACAGTTTTAACCTTTTCTTAAAAATATGAACAAGTATCAGGATAATTCTTTATTGTTCTTTGTGAGATGCAAATGTTGATAACACATTCGTAATTACGCAGAATTTTTCGGTAAATTGCAACCATACAATGTGATAATAACATTGAACTTAATGAAATGTCACTCTTCGTATCCCAGATCCAGAGGTTCCATTTGTAATCCAGATTAGTAGGAACCAATTCCAGAATGGCTATGGTAAAGATTCATAGCAATAGTAATTCCACTTATAATAAGTATTACATCAGAATTGCATAACTGTGCATCACCTGTTTCTCGATGTACAGGTCTTATAAGACATGGTTATTTTCTATATATACTTTGCTGGTGCGCACACAGAAAATTTTCGTCTACTCTTCTAAGAAATAAGGATTGTTTCTAAACAAGTTATCGACCCTGTATGACTTACTTGGAAGTACAGGTCAAACCCACGATAATTTCTACTAAGAACAGCCCGTTGATCTGTCCGTTGATAGAAATACCAACCAATTGCTAACATCATTTCCTTATTGTTATAATATATTATAGAATTATGTATTGTGTCCTAAAAGCATAACTTGTTTCTAGTGTTCTCTTTCATTGCACAGATGTTTCTTATGTGATGAAGCCAAGATGACATAGAGGAAGAAGAAATATCAAACGTACATGTATTCTTGACGCCGTTATAATTTACGCGCTAATAGCGTAGACACTTACATGTATAACTTTGTGCTTTGAATCGTTATTGATGTTACTTACTCTTATTTTGTTTTACAAATTTCACAACTGTTTCTGAAAAATGTCCTACGCTACTTTATTTTGTTATTTTATAAATCTCTGGTGAAAGATCCAAATGCGTGCACTCTGCAATATACGGTTTTAGAAATTCGTAAACGAAAAATGCTAAATTACTTTCGGAAGTTTACCGTTTTTCATCTCAAATAAGACCCCCCATGCAGGGTATGACATGTGCCTAAGCACCCACAGGGAGGGCTCCGCCCATACCCTAGACCCATAATTCACTGGCCAATAGGAGGCCACTATATACCCGTATATATTGAGCACACTGCTAATAGGGCCAGAGTAGAATAAATGCACTTCCAGTAACCGTACGACTCTCTTTTACTTACGAAAAGAGGTACGCACAGCTCGCACCTTACAACAGTTCAAGCCGCTTGGTTTCCATGAAGTAATTTTAATTGTGAACTTCTTATTTTTAGCGGTATCATTGTGTACCATGCATAGAGGCTAAATCTACATATGAAACAGAGCAATTTTGATCTGTCCAATACCCTTAACGTAGCCGAGCCGGAATGGCCGAGTGGTCTACAGCACCGTGCGTGTGGCACAGATGGCCATGGGTTCGAGCCCTGAACCTCCACCAATGCTTGTGGACACATCTGCAAGTATGTGGATCAAAAAGGCTCGGCTGCCATGCTGACCTCTATACAGTCAGCAGGTGTCACACCAGAGGTGAATCTGGCAATCACCCAAGCGAGAAAGGATGCAAGGGATCCACCCTGGCTTTGAAACCCAGGGAAAACGTCACCAGAAGTCCAAAACAGGGGTATCAGTGGCCCCACGAAAAGGACTTATGTCCTACAAAAAATTTTAAAAAAAAATACCCTTAACGTTTTTAGCTAAGCCTACTTACTTTGGCAGTTACCTCCTGTGTAACCTTCTGCACAGGTGCAGATGTAACCACTTTCATTGTTTTCGTTCAATGTACAGGTGGCTCCGTTCAAACATGGTTCGTGTAAAATGCAAACTGAAAACATTGAAACAATGTTTAAAAATAGAAAAAAAAGAAATAAATCTATTAAGATTTAGAGCTGTTAATAAATATTGAACTAATCCATGCGAGAAGAAAATAATTCTCAGTTACTTAGTAAATTTGGCAAAAAAATTTTATTTAATAAAATTCCATTATGTGACTTGATTCTACTTCAACCAGTTTAAAAGCTACAGAAGTTTCTCCCTATTGCTCATCAAAATGTGCTCTGTCAGCTTCATTTTTTTCTAATTACACGCTGAGTTCGTGGATAGATGTTGACATTAGACTTAACGAATAGCAGGAAAGAAATGATATAGTTTCTGTCTTTCAACAGACCTACATTACAAGTGTTGCGTTTTAGAAACTAAAATTTCGCTGCTGCAAAAATGGCCTTTGATGTCAACATTTACGATATTCTGAATTTCATATCAATTGCGAATAATTTTCAAATCTAAACCTGTTTTGAGCTTTTGCTAAAACGTGGAATAACTATTCCCACGATACTGGTCAATCACATTTGTCCCTTTTTCTAACATACCGCAATTTGCTTCATCAGACATGTCACCAAAGTTGATGGTGGAACATTGTGAAACACCGTCGCACTCTTGAGAAGCTTCAACACACCCGCCGAGTTCGCACGTAAACTGTGAGGTGGTGCAAAATATATCAATATTGTTGTTTGTGTTGTTGTTGGCGGGTGTAGTTGTTTCTGTAAAATAAAAACATCCAGCACAGAGATAGAAACGCAAGTAGTATCCAATATTTTTAGGTTCGTGACAAAAGTCGTATCCAGAACATTACTAGCAATCATCGCCAAATATGGCTGCCCAGTTAGCCAATGACCTTTGTTGTACCAAGCGCTGTTGAGGTGATAATGAACAAAATAGTGTTGTGGTTAGTATCCGTGCAAATGATTGGATAGCCGAAAGTTCGACCATTTCTAGTAATGATTGGCAATGGTAAAATATTCATAGTAATTGGTCTCCTCACGGGGATAGTCATAGATACAAAATTACTGCCCACCAATGGACTGTTTCTGTGCCAGAGTCGAGCCGAATGCACGAGAAATATACAGGTAATAGAGTTCATGTCTAAAATATCTGTCGTTGTCAAAACAAATATGTTAAAGCTGCACACGAGGTTAGTTGCCAAGGACACATAGAAATTATTAATGATAACCTACATTCTTATATTACTGTTCACAAATGGACTTGGTATGTTAAAATGTCCCAATTGTAATAAAAACAGATTGTGTATTAAAATGATCTGAAAGATACATTTCACCGTACCTCCATCTATGACCAACGTCACCGTGAGGCTCGGATCATCTATGTTCGGGTTCGTTTCCAGGATCTCTGTTCGCATTCGAGCTCTTTCATCGGCAAATTCTTGAGCATTTTGGTTGGACTGTAAAATTATTTTAAAAATATAATGTCATTTTAATGTAAATGAAATTCGCATATTTTACTGGTTAACCGATATGGTCAATAAATATATTTGTGGGGGGAGGAATTTACTCAGATATCTTTTACTGTTGGTAAGATGTCAACGTATCAAGATTTGGTGATAATTGCTGTATTCGATTTCTAGCATTCAAGAGATGTTATGTGTTGTGTACCTCCCCCCCACCTCCTTAAGAATAATTGGATGCACTGCTGAATGCAAAATATCCTCATTTGTGTGTTTCCTGATTTACGAGTAACAACAATAAAGACCACTAGCCCATACAATCTCGATAGACATGAATTATCCCTATTGTTGGACACGAAAATGTCCAACGTGACAACAAAATTCAACACTGACAAATTAGGGTCCGATCACATTCAAAGGCTGCTTTCGGGCCACAAGAAGGCATTAGTGTACTAAAAAGCAAAAATTGCGACTTTTGTAAAGATAAACTCTTAGCTGTTCAGCAAAACTGAAAAGTTAATGTAAAATTTTAGTAATAATTGTACAGCTACTTTGTTGTACTTACCCCTGCCAGTGGCGAAACCACGTCAAAGATTTCTTGTATGGAGAAGTCCACAACTACACTACCCTCGCTGAAAAAGAAAAACGCACGATGATTATAGCAATTCAGGTTTTTTTGTGGCAGAAACCAAGGACTTCGACAAATTAAATTTTATCACAAAGATACTCTTTTGACTTCAATTTAGAAATTTAGTATGCGAAGGCTCTACATATCCCATGTCCCTGCAGAAGAACCATTGGATCACTGTCAGCATGGGATGCCTCCATCACCAGTGATGTAATTCCCACCACCATATATAACTGCCATTTTGTACCCTTTGAAGGCGTTCAGGTTCAGATCCTTTTCTGTGTGGAGCTCTCACAAGTTCCAACAAAAGGGTGCAGTACTTTTGGTACTCTCAGTGACCTCTCTGCCAAGTAACCTGGATTTCCCACTCTGTTACTTTGTACTGCTGTCCACAGGCATACATCAACTCTGGGTTTATAATCTAACTCTGCTGTTCTACTGCAGAAACTGCTTTACAGGGCTAACATGAATGCCCCCACCCTGCTGGACCACCAGGGCCTTCCCAATCCATGCGAGTGACATGAAATTTGTCCCTGTGCTTTATACTGTCCTTGAATGGTATGCTATCAGGAAACCTTCCATAAGGAGGCACACGACCCCCACTCCACTGTTGCATCAGACCCTAGGCTGCTGACAGGGTGAGGGTCCAGGTGAGACTGGAACAGGTTGAGTGGCGCTTGAGTTTGAGTGGAACTGGAGGGGTGAGCTCTCTTTCCTGACAGGCCCTTATTGACTGGTCCTTTAGGGGGTGGGGACAGGGAGGGATGTGAGTTGCATTATGTGATATCTTCCCAATGTATCATTAAACAGACACTTACAGAGTGGCACACATGACTGAAAGCGTTATCTTCCCTCATTTCTGACTATTTGATTATGGATAAGAAGATTATAGCTGTTAGCAAATAAAAGATATTGTCAATTTTTGTATCTGCCAATTTTGTGGTCCCATTTGGGATAGATTGCCAGTTTGATGTGAAGCACATACCTTTATCTACGTAACAGTTTGAGCAGTACGGGTGTTTTTTCTTCACATTGTGTGCATGACTTTGATTTATATGATAAGTCAAACAAATGGTTGGAAAATCTGTGAATTCTGTATTTTTGGTTATTTACGAAAAAGTCGATTCAAAGGGATTGATTTTGTAGAGGACATGGTAGAGGACACGATACTTCTGTTTTCCCAGACGTCGAATTAATTGATTTTCAGAAGAACTACAAATATTTTTGGGGCCTTTTCATAATTTATTTGATTCTGCTTGTCTTGTGTGATTTGAGTATTCCTGGACAATTTTAATCTTAAAGCTAGGATATTTTTCTTTGATTGGTGACTCTTATTGAATCTTTGTTTTTGACAAAATTTTCAACCTTTGGCGACCGAATTCTGATTGAAATATGCCAGAAATCTTAGGAAAAATACTACTTTGAATGAAAGATTAGGACACAATATAATCAACATCATGATAACCTCAAACTTTATTCACAAAACCCGCGATCCAACTGGTTCATTTGTATGGAATGCGAGTGTTCTCTTCCAATGGCCATTTTCAAAAGTTCAAGTATAATTCTGAAATTACTCAAATGCATAAGTTAATGTACTCACCTAAATCGAGTAACCATACATTCCTGTGTACTGTTGTCAAATTCAAGCTACAAAGAGCAAAATCATGGATTTAAGAAAACCGGTTAGATCTAAGAAAAACTGCACCGAATCGCTTTTGCTTTCATTCGATGTGATCTGGGCCTGACGGATGGTTACTCATCATGTCACAGACGTATTTCTCCATGTTTTTGAACTACACTGAATTAGGTACTCACCATATCACAGACGTATTTCTCCATGTTCTTGAACTGCACAGAGTTAGGGTTGTACAATTTGTTGGTGAACACCTTGTTCGGCATACGAAGGGATCCACTGTACGTTACTAGAAAAAAACATAACATAAATAGATCTACATGTTAAACGTAGTTATTATTGGTACTTTTTGTATTTGGCAAACAAATAACAAATTGTTGTGTGGTCTTACATTTAAACATGAGGTTGCTTGAAAATATATTCAAAAACTAAATTTATATATGGTTTTAAATGTTAAGCACACAAACTATGTCCCAGACAGTGGCTCTTGTCATTTGGTCCACTGAAGAAACCATATATTTTTTAGCATAGTTTCAGGGAGAATACAACAAAACTTCGAGTCATATCCCTTCATTTAATGTAGGTTATTTACAGTATGACGTGATAAATAAACTTTGAATTCACTTTTTGATCCACCTTTACTTTTAAAATTCTAATTTTTGTGACTTAACTTTCACGACAGGGATCGCATGGGTGACTTACCTGTCAGAATCCCTCCATCAGATTCCACTGGATTAGAGGTTTGTTCCACCGGAAGTGAAGTCGTTTGTTCCATATGATCTGAAATTGTTACAATAAGTATTTAACATTTCTGCTACTGATTTTGATGCCAAGTAGGTGTTCTGTCTAAAGATTTCTCCTTTTTTTCTCATTTAAAACTGCGGATGATTGTTGTGGTTCTTGGGGCCAGTTGCGCTCAGAGAAAACACACCATTTGGGAAATAAGTATCAGGGTATAGCGCAGTACTCACCGTCTATGAGACTGTATTGAGCTCGGAATCCCCTCCTACGACCAAAATTGTCAGAAGAGAACTGGATGGTAAGCGCTTCTCCTTCCTCTCCAATTATATTCGAGGGAGTGGCACTGCCGCAGTGTCTATGAAAAAGAACAATTAGTAAACTGATGCATGCATTACTGCGACAAGCTCTACGTCTTAATTAGATCTAGTTTCCAAAAATTGGATACATTTCCCAGACTTTTTCTTCAATTTTAGTCATGTTGTTTCAATAGGAAAATTAGAATGCTTCACTGTACGCAATCGCAGGAATAAAACTGTACCAAGGTTCATCAATGTTTTAGTTAAATTAGGATTGCAGGGGTGTAATCTTATTTAATTGTCAATAAATTATGTTGTACGTTCAACAATAATATCGGTTGTCACATCAAATAGGAAACACGAGGTCATGGAACGTACTGAAAGATTTTCAACTGATAATCTGCCTCACTTCCCCTGAAGGCTCTCATCCAATCATAGGCACAGGAATACTGATATTGCACGTCAAAGTCTAGGAAGTTCACTTTTATCTTTTTCTGAGGTTGGCCAGTGATTGTCCAAGTGCACAACTTGCTGTTAGGATATCTGCCTGGATAATTCGGACTTGAGAATTCTCCAGTCTCTCCTGAAATAACAATATTAAAACTGATAACTCTGATTATCTGTCTAGACCACCACCACTAAGACATTCAAGATGGCAGTGAAGGCTAAATAGAAAACTGGCCACACCAACAACTGGCGACAGAATGTGTGCATTAAAAATTTCTGGACAGATTATCTTTACTAATCTAATCTAACAATACACATTTTTCGACTTACCTGTCAGAGTTCCTCCACAGGGTATCTCCATATCTAAAATAATCAGAATTGGTTGTTGAAGTTGCGATGGTAGAATAAATTGAATCAAAATTATTAAGGTTAATTGTCATTGCAAATTTAAAATATTTCTGTTTGTAAACTGCAGTAATGCTTTAATAAAATCTGAATCTAAAGAAAAAAATATTCGTTACAAAAATCAGCCCATTCTGAAATGGTGATGGGAATAACCACATATTTGTTTTAACAAGAAGTGACACATATGGAACTTTTCTTTGTACCACAGTCCAACTTACTTTCACAGTAAGTTCCAGTAAAACCTCCAGCACAGGAACATTGATAGTTCAACATTGTTCCAGAACAAGTTCCTCCATTTCTACAGGGGTTGTTTCGGTTACATGGAATGTCATCTGAAATCCATATCATTTTTATCTTAATTTTTTTTATCTTTCTTTGTCTTGGTTTTTTCACTTCATGGCGTTACTTTTACAATACCAAGTTATGTAAAAATAATAAGGCACAAACATTTTCCAGTTTTTCCTAAACGAATTCTGTAGAATCTACAGAATCTATAAAAAAAATTGAAAAGATTGATGTATTCGAACCTACTATATATCTGTTATGTAAGAGACCAGCATGCTACATCAGCACCATTCTACTGATATTGCTTATCAGTATTTGATCGATATCATCACTTACTTTCACAGTTTATTCCTGTGTAACCTACAGTACAGGAACACTGGTAGTTGACCACAGATCCAGAACAAGTTCCTCCATGTTGGCAAGGGTTGTTTATGCTGCATGGAATTTCATCTGAAGCAGACAGCATCAAGTTTCTTACAAAATAGATATTTTAAAGCTTTCTTCATGGGTGAATAAAACTTTTCAGGGAAAATGTGCGTCAACATAATTCAAACAGGCACCATTGAAGTGTAAAAATTACGTTCATTAGTTAAAAAGCACATGACAAATTGATTTGGTTTACATAATATTTTATGTTTCTTACTTTCGCAGTTCGGTCCTGTGTAACCCGGAGAACAGGAACACTGATAGTTCAACTTGGCTCCAGAGCAACTTCCTCCGTTTTGGCAAGGGTTGTTAATGTTGCAAGGAATTTCATCTGAAATAGACAACATTCCTTTATCACCTGATATGTATTTACAACGATATGGTATTTACTTCTTTACATAGCTCAGGTTTGCAGCTGGTTCGTGCAGAAATTGATCACAGAAACACAAGCTGTTCAATATCATGCCAATATAGGCAAAATTATGTTTCTTTAATTAGACATCACTTACTTTCACAATTACTTCCTGTATATCCATCAAGACAAGCACACTGGTATTCCAACATGGTTCCATAACATGTCCCACCATTTTTACAAGGGTTGTTTCTATTGCATGGAATGTCATCTGCAGTAGATGACATTTTGTTTTTGAAAAAAATACTCAAAATGCCCCTGACTTTTACTAGTGAGCCTAATTTTTCACTGACCTGGTTAAATCAAATATTGTTGCTTCCTTCATATTGACAGAATATATATATATCACCATTGAAATTATAAATTACAAATTTGAACATTAAGCATTGATATTGCAAAACTCTATTTTATACATAATCATCACTTACTTTCACAGTTGATTCCTGTAAAACCTACAGTACAGGAACATTGATAGTTCAACACAGATCCAGAACAGGTTCCTCCATGATCACAAGGGTTGTTCATATTGCAAGGAATTTCATCTGAAGAAGATGGCATTATATTGCTCATCAAAAAAGAAAATACACAAATTGAATGTTTTTTTTCATGGTTGAACAAAACCTATTATAGAAAATACTCCTCAATATAATTATATCAGCTACCATTGCAGTTGTAACAATTATATTATGTATATATACAGGTTATATGCCAATGAAATATTATGTAATTTACATAGTATTTATTCACATAATTTCTTACTTTCACAGTTGGTTCCTGTGTAACCTTGAGAACAGGAACATTGATAATTCAACTTGGTTCCTGAACATGTTCCTCCATTTTGGCAGGGGTTGTTTCTGTTACATGGAATTTCACCTGAAAAGACATGTATTTGAATGTAACTTCACATTGATATGGAATTTACTACCTCTCATTACTCAATTTGACAATTAGACTGCATATCACCCATCTCAGAAACACTGGTGCTTTTGCATTATTCCAACTGTGTGATACTCCTTTTATTATTATTTGTTCCAAATCCTCTCAAAATTATGCTTCATTACATGTCACTTACTTTCACAATTACTTCCTGTATATCCATCAGGACAGGCACACTGGTATTCCAACATGGTTCCATAACATGTCCCACCATTTTGACAAGGGTTGTTGCTATTGCATGGAGTTTTGTCTACAGTGGATAACATTTTGTTGTTCAAAGAAAATGAATTCCTAATTCCCTTTCCACAAATAATATTATTTGTAAAGCAAAATTTTCACTGGTCAAGTTATATCAAATCTAATAAAATTGAAGGAATTATCGGGAAAACTTTTCCAGCTTTGGATATATTAAAAGAATAATATCTCACCATTGAAATTGTCATTGGAAAGATTGGCATCTGAAATATTCATATCGTTAGGCATCATTACTTACTTTGACAGTTGATTCCTATGTAACCTTCAGTACAGGAACATTGATAGTTCAACACAGATCCAGAACAAGTTCCTCCATGTTTACAAGGGTTGTTTATGTTACATGGAATTTCATCTGAAGAGGACAGCATTATTTCTGACACGATAATAAAAATGCATTTACATAGCTTTCTTCAATGATACATTGGAATTCCTAAAACACTATGTGTCAAAACAATTCGTCAAGTCAGAAGGGTACATTTGTGAGCTAATATGTACGTGAAATGTTGGTAAAGTATGTGCTGCAGATCTTACTTTCACAATTGGTTCCTGTGTAACCCTGACCACAGAAACACTGATAGTTCATCTGGGATCCAAAACAAGTTCCTCCATTTTGACAAGGGTTGTTTTCATTACATGGAATTTCACCTGAAATGTTTTATCAAATAGTAAATATTGCTAATTATTTGAGATAATATTTCTTTTGACAGAGAAATATTAGTAAGGAAACTGAATTTAATGATTCATAAAACTATATCTTTAGGAAATCATTAATTTCCTGATAGACAACCCAGTTGATCCATTGCAGATCCCCAATTAATGATTTGTTGTCCTATTATTGTAAGGAAAGATGCTTCTTTGTAGAATTAAAGAAAATCACAATTTATTTCATAATTTAACACAGAATATTATTTATATCACAACTTACTTTCACAGTTGGTTCCAGTGTAATCTTGAGAACAGGAACACTGATAGTTTAACTTGGTTCCAGAACAAGTTCCTCCATTTTGGCAAGGGTTGTTTCTGTTGCAGGGAATTTCATCTAAAACAGATATTATTTCATAAAGTCACATTGATATAGAATTTACTTCTTTTATTACTCCCTTTTACAATTTTTAAAAAGTATAATAATTCTTACTCTCGCAATTGTTTCCTGTAAATCCATTGGGACAGGCACACTGATATTCCAAAATGGTTCCATAACAAGTCCCTCCATTCTGACAAGGGCTGTTCCTGTTGCATGGAGTTTCATCTGCAATTGTGTTCTTTAGATAAAATAGACCCTCATTTTATTTTTCACAGAGAACATTACTTGTGAGCCTGTAGAATCAAATCTAATCTCTTAAATATTGAAAGAATCATTATATTTCTGAATAGGTAAACCATTCCAAATTTCCATGTAAATTTTGGTAACATATTTTGACAAAATATCTAGGTGGCTTCATGCAGAGGTGCTTTTTCCTGTGGTACCTTGTAGTTTCTCACTGTTTGTTATCTGTGGTTTCTTGTGGTGTCTTGTGGTTCCTTGTTGTGTCCTATTTGGGGTGTCTTGTCCTATCTTGTAGTGTCTTTGTGGTTTCTTTGTGATGTCTTCATAGTGTCTTATAGTCTCCTGGTGTCTTTGTGGTGTCTTAGTCTCATTGTGTCTGAGTCCCATGGTATCTTTGTGGTGTCTTTGGGGTGTCTTTGTGGTGTCTTATAGTCTAATAGTTTCATGGTGTCTTTCTAGTTTCTTCATGGTGCTTTCACGGTGTCTTATAGCTTTATGGAGTCTGTGTGGTGTCCTTGTCATTTCCCCTTAACAAAATGATGCTATAATTTCGTTTTTGGTCAAATCTCACTCAAAAGTCATGTGACCACAAATTTGTCTGGTTTGTAGCTTGAAATTAAACTAGAAACTATGACTTTGTCATTCCTGTCATTTTTACATCATTTCCTTGTTGTTTCCTTGTAGTGTCATCATTGTTCCTCATAATGAGTTGACATTGTCATTTCCTTTTTGGTCAAATCTCACTTAGATCATGTGATTACCCATTTGAACCAATCAGAAATCTCTATTCTCTGAAATCTCACAGAACATGGGAGAGATTTCACCCAGAAAAACTTCCCATTTAAAGAGTAAAGCTGTGAAACAGCTCTGCTAAAAATGACAAACATCGATAAAATTTAGAAGCCACCGTTAAAATTATAAATGCTGAAAATTTGCACATAAATTTGCACATTGCTAAACTCTAATTGATTTAAATCATCACTTACTTTCACAGTTTATTCCTGTGTAACCTACAGTACAGGAACACTGGTAGTTGACCATAGATCCATAGCATGTTCCTCCATGTTTACATGGGTTGTTTATATTGCATGTCATTTCACCTAACATTGATAACATCTCATCGATGATAAAATATATGTGTACACGGCCTAGACATGTTCGTCTAGATACGACTCGTAACGATTCCTGTTTACCTTTTTGGCTGCACCTGGGCCCCAGTCCAGGTGTAAGGCACCTAACTCCCAAGCCTTCTAATCCTTGTTCCAGTATAAATCCACAAATGGTTACTTACACACAAAGCCATTAAGACTACTAGCAATTTGTCTACCGCAGACCAGACATACTAGCCTCCATTTGCGTCGGAAGTTAACCTTAGCTGAGCAGGTCAAACAGCAGAACCGCCATAACGGACATGAAAGACTGCGCCTACCCATATTTTAGTTACGAATTGCTAACCAAGACGTAATAAAAGGAAATCTGTTTACTGCCGGAATGAAGCCGCGTGACAAACTTTGTTCAGTAACACATGCAACTACATCAGCAAAGTGATCAATTTTCATCATTGCTTACTTTCACAGGTAGTCCCTGCATAACCTTGAGGACAAGAACACTGATAGTTCAACATGGTTCCACTACAGGTTCCACCATTTTGACAGGGATTGTTCTGGTCACAGGGTATCAAATCTGGAATGGTTAGCATCTGTTACTCACAGAATATAAATTTCTTTGAAATCCCTTTTCTTTGATTACACAATTTTTTAAGAGAACGGATCTTTTTTGTGTAAAAGATCTTTTTCACACAAACTTGATCATCATTCTTATGATAATTTTCTTTGAGCGAAAAGATTTGTTACTTCTATTGAAATATTTTTCTCGAAACTATGATGTACAAGTCTAATACATGATGTTTTGCCACTTACCTTGGCAGTTAACTCCTGTGTAACCTTCGGCACATGTGCAGATGTAACCATTTTCAGTGTTTTCATTCAATGCACAAGTTCCTCCGTTTTGACATGGTTGTTGTAAAATACAAACTGAAAGCATCCAAGTTATGACCGATACGGATTTTATTCAAATTTTCATCCGGTGATAATGAATTCAAAACATTAAATACTGATTGATTTTTACTACTCAGTTCAGCATCAAAACTCATATTTAATACTTGAATGGATTAAAATGACATCAAAAATTCTAGATGTTTACTATTCAGTCCTGATATTGTTACAGATAGATATATGTAGTATAATTTAACATCATTCTTGTAACCAACGTCACTTTTTCAACAGGACCATTGGTAGCTTTTCCTATCAATTGCCTCTTTTTATAGATGGTGCCTTCGCAGGGTAAACAAATAGGGTGCATCCAATGGAAATGATTTATTAAATACACACCTTTGTTTACATGACCTTATATGGCCACAATAGCTAAGTTTTCACATAAGGGGGCGCTCATCACCCCGACTTTTCATCTATTTCCGCGCACCAGGACGAAAAATAACTTGATACAACATTGACACAATTTCAGAAAGGTTTAATTTGTTTTGTAGGCATGGACTTTAACACTAAATAGCTATTCTTATAAATTATGGAAGATTGTGTTTCTCCTTTGAAAAACTTTTTTTCACACACCGCAATTCGCTTCGTCCGATATGTCCCCAAAGTTGATGCGGGAACATTGTGAAACACCGTCGCACTCTTGAGAAGCATCGACACATCCGCCGAGTTGGCACCTAAACTGTGAGGTGGTGCAGTCAACGTTGTTGGTGCTGTTGTTGCTGTTATTGACTGCGAAAAGGATAAAGGATTTAAATGCAGTCTAGAGAAAAGGTATACTGCAATGTACTCTCTAAACTACGATAAAAGAGAACAATGTCTTATTTGTGGTAAAACATTGGGATTTGCACAATTGGAACTCTTCCTGAGTATGACTTTCAACAGACACACTACTAAGACTTTCCAGAATAAATCATAGATAGGAATAGGTGATAGACAATACATGCAGATGATTGGACGGGTGAATTAAGGATCATTGCTAGCAATGGGTGATGAGAATGATGTGACGATCAGTTACAACTGTACCTTCTGTGACCAAAGTCGCCACCAAGAGGCTGAGATCGTCTACGTTCGGGTTCTTTTCCAGGTTGTCTGATCTCCATCGAACTCTATCATAGGCCAATTGTTGGGCAATTGATTTAGACTGTCAGGGAAAATAAAGAAAACAATTAGCATTACACACAACATAAACAATTTACACATTGGTCACAACTGAATTTCAACTTTGGAATGTCATGAATTACTGTAGTTTCGCAGAGGAGAAATTTAGTGAATGCCTTGGATATCGGTTATGAGCTCACGAAAAGTTTTGTTTTTAACTATTGTGAAGGGGAATAACTATTAAATCAGGTTTTTGTTAACATTACTACCTGTCGTGGGAGTTGTTGTAACTAGTGAAAGGCCGATAATCTACTTGGGACTTTAAACTATTCACTAAACAATAAACATTTTATGGGACAATGGAGCCAACCTGTCAATGATAAAGTGCATAGAAACTAGTAATGATTTGAATTGCTCAGTTTGTGCAAGAAAATACTTCTCACAAACACTCATTTCTGAATGAAATGTGTTCACATCAGGAGGACTAAATTGTTTGGGGAATTTTGGCTCCCAACAAAGGTTTTTACATTGTTGTTTGACGAGTATGGTCCCCCTACTGGAGTCGCTTCCTGAATGTTCCCCTCTATGATGTTGAACAGAGCGTCCTGGATAGATAACACATTTAGTGGCGCCAGCCATAACACACAATATCTTCACGGGAAACTAGAATTCACCTGAGAAATTGTTCTCTTATTATGTTGCAGACGCCACCGACTCTAGCTAAGGAAAAGGATTTGCAAGTTGTACATTAAGAATGCTTTGCAATAAGCTGATAAATAACGTATTACACTTACCAATGATGGGCTGGCAACAAAGTCAATGATATCTTGTATTATGAAGAATGAAATCACGCTACCGGTTCTGAAAGAAAATTACAGGCAACAACTGAGATTTTTGTGACATCCATGAAATGTAACAGCTAATTTATATTGAGCGAAATTGATATTTGCCATTGCTTGATCTTTAATGCAACTATTATTTAAGGGTATCCAATATGCACTGAAATCCTTTTTCGCGTTCGCTTCCGCTCAGTGTAAACATACCTTAACTTTTCAAGTTACTTTCAGCTACAAAATATATTGTATTTCGTTTTGAGAATATACTGATCCCTGCTGTTGTCTTGTTATGACCACTTGTGCCATTAAGCATAAAACCAATCAGCGCAAAGTAGGCACAGAGACGGACGGACACACAGGTTTTTATATAAAGTTTAGATGAGTAATTTGAGAACATCTGAAAAGTTCCCTTGCACTAAACCTCATCATATCCATATTGAGATGAGAAAATCTTTACATGAACAGAACCCTTAGCACGGATTATTGGTGTCCGTATGTGGGTCCTGGTACTTGCTAAATTATACAGAGTTTTAGAGTTTTAGACAAGCACATTTTTAAAATTAAGGTGGCGTTTTGACCATCGAAATTCTACATATTCATATTTGACACTAAAAATCTACACTTATAATATTCACCTGAATCGAGTGACGGCACACTTCTGTTCGCTGTTTCCAACTTCAAGCTGCAAATATAAAAAGTAACAAATTTAGGATACCTGATCCAGAGCAATGAAACAACAAAGAGTCGCTTTTTTATGGTACTTACTGCGTCACAGACGAATTTCTCCATATCCTTGTACTGCCCTGAGTTATGGTTGTACAGTTCGTTGGTGAACGCCTTGTTTCGTATGCGCAAGGATCCATCATAGGTTACTGGATAAAAGTTTAAGAAAATTTTAAACAAAACATCAGGGACATGAGATCAGTTTGAAAAATATGCATTTGGTCCATAGCATGGTTGAGCGCAGTGAATATCCTGATGCCAACTGGTTTCTTTTCACAAAATGAGTTTGCCCAACATACACATATCCTGAATCGTACATATGAATAGTCCAGTGGAAAAGTGATAGAAGTTGACAATTTGGATGATATTTTTATTGGTTGCTTTGTGATGATGTGAACGTGGCATAAGGATGTAAGTGCAGGTGTTTGTCTGTCTGTCTGTCTGTCTGCAGCGTGCACGTGTGATCCACTGTCCGTTTCTTTAATTCCGTGTAATTCAAATAGCGGTTAATATTTTCAATTTACCAATAAATCTGTATCTCTTCTCTTCCTCTTCAGGCACTTCTACCAAAGGAGTCTCTGAAACAAAATTATCTTTCTCAGCTATTTAGTTCTATTATTTTTTGTTAAAAGACGGTCTTTTCTAGAACACAGACATTAAAAAAATGTTTATGTCACGAAGGTGGAAAACAAAAGCAATGCAAAGTATCGAATGCATCTTATTTCCATGTTGAGGGTTTTAGTATGAAATAAATCTATGACCATTTCTGAAATTTTCATCCTTTTTATATTCTTAAGCTTACTCCGCAGTTTACTTTTGTATTGAATTTCAAATTTACCGGTGATAATGTTGATATTCACTTTTTCCTCCGAAGACTCTGCAAGAAACAAAACACCACATTAACTTAATTTGTTAAATTCGCATGATTTTCTTTCTCGTGATGAAAGCATCCATGTAATATGTGGATAAAAAAAACATAGAAACTTTGAACCCTGGTATTACCTTAGATCTTAAAATGACCATAATACTTACATATGATCTGCATTCGTATAAATTAAGAAAATTGAACTTAGGCTCAAAACCACAATTAACTGCTTAAGAATTGCGACTTGCTAATGTTGTGTTAGAATTCCCCAGAACAAAACCTATTTTAGGACGTAAATCTATCCAATTAGATACATAGCAATCATAAGTTTTCAGATGTAACTAGATATGTACAGCAAAATTATCCTCTTTTGGAGTTTTATCAGACAATTGATCACCTCCCTAAAAATAAACAGAAAGGTTGGTCTCATTCCAAATCTATAGTAAATAAAAGTTACATTTAAATGGAACGAATGACTTGTTGCCTAAGCTAAAAATTCAAAATCAAGATTTGTTTCAATAGATAATGATACAATCAACAATTTTGAAATACATTGGACTTGTAATTAACGTATATTTGAAAATAGAGTGAAAAACTGTAAAATGCAACCTAAAGTCACGAGGTGTTAGTTATTTCACTATTATCCAATATATAAGAATTTACCAGTTAAAATATCTTCAAATTGTTGATTGTATCACTATTCCTCGAAACAAACATATATGGGAATCGAATATCTAACAAAAAGGAACAAAATTTTGACTTTTTAAGGTAGTTTTTTGGGACCAGCCATTCAAAGATTTAACATAAGTCGTTTGAAGAAAATAATGCTATGAGACATTTGTGAAATTTTAAGCAACATTCACCAGCTGATTAATGAGTAATCTCACC
>JBCAUG010286310.1:0-17833 GCA_038406175.1 Haplosyllis leylae | reverse complement strand
AGCCGCTGGGTAAGTTAATATGTCCGTACTTTTTGTTTCATCTAAAATTAGTCGACTAATTAGTCGACTAATGGTGTGCGACTAGTCGACGAATGAAAATTTGTAGTCGTGCCTTCCCTAGTTGAAATTAACTAAAATAAAACCCTATTAGTTACCTAATTCAGCAACATACAGAGAATCTTGGGGAAGGTTTGAAGAAAATGAGTGGTTGGGTGGAGGGTGAGAAAGTAACTTTTGAAACCACCTACATCAAAACCACTCTTTGCTCTCCCCCTCCCCTGGCACCCTGCCAACCCCTCTCCCCCCCCCCACCCACCCGCCCGACTACCACATAGTCTATAGATTCAACCACACCGAGTATGGGACAACGAACGAACTCTTTCTGAAAAAGGAAATTCATTAATTTCACCGCTTCATTTCACTGTCGCACTCGCACCACGCAAGGCTGGCTTATTGAACATTTCAATTAAGAGAGATACGATTATGAAGTGAATGAGTGATGGCATCGGAGCTGTTGGCCGTGTTTGATCTCTTCGCAAGTCGGATGACAAATCTGTGATGGATGATGGTTGACGCACGGGGTTTGTCTGCGCGGGGCTTCCTGTGTCTGACACTGTCGTCTGTGTGAAGTGACTGCAAATTTTCAAAAGCAGTTTTCAGCGAATGGTTATCCAATGAATTGTGATTCATTGATGGGTTAGGTGGATGTTAGGTCAGAGACAGAGACAAGGAAGGGCATTAGAGTGGAAACATTGTAAAATGACAAAGTAAACTTGAAGAATTTCTGTAACTTCGTAGTCGCTCATCTATCTTTAATATGACGGTGGCCGGAAAATCGAGTGACCAGTGAAGGAAGGGTGGCCATTCTCCGGCGGTATGGTCATATTCCTGAAACGTCTCGCCCGATCCGCAGCCGTGCTGACTTGAAACACATGAAAATTTAAGAAAATCAAAAATTGAACCCCAGATTGATTCAAACGATTTTAAAATGGGACATTTCAAGAGACTCATATTTTAGTAAGATTAAATTCTGTGGGAGGTAAGGCAAGTAGCGTAATCGTGCTAGAGTTGAAGAAAAGAGGAGGTCAAGTTTTCTGGAAGGGGTTAGAGAAGGGGGGACTAGGCTGAACATTCTCGTCATTCACCTGACAGTAGGCGGAAAATCTTTGTATTAAGTGCCATCGACACTGTTATATCTTCGGTTTTTATAGCAGCTTGACAACCATAGAACAGAGTCTGATAAATCGTTTCCTTTCGTTTTTAGCCTCGCAGGATTATTTTGAACGCACGTAAACGAGTCGGGCTTTCCTTTTCATAAAAGCGACCAAATCCCCAGATTTTTTGTACAAGGCAGATTGGTAAACCGTGTGTGTTTCCGTGGTAGTATTTTCGTTTTATTCCAACTTTTTCTGGGAATAATTCGAGGCACGGTGATGAATGGTGTAATAAAATGTATTGGTTAACGTTTTTACTTGGGAGATGGCTGGGAGATGTACCCCACTATGTGTTTGTGTTTGAGTCGTGGTTATATCTGGCACATTTGTATACCAGACGTTTTTTGTTGCATACCAGACTTTTTTTTTTTTTTTTTTTTTTTTTGTTGCATACTGGACATTTTTGGTTGCATACCTGACATTTTTAAATTCAAACCATGACTCAAATATAACTTTTTCTGTTTTTGTGCTTATATTTCCCTTATTTGGGGATTCAGAAAGAAATAAAGTGGAGAAATGACATATATATTTCATCAACTTTATTAATAACTAATGCAATTTGCAAAAATATTGATATTTTTAAGCTATGACTAAAACCACGACTCAAACTCGAACACATAGAGAAAGCACACTCGATGGCTGGAGGTCACCTTTAGGGCATACACTTCTCGCTGAAATGACTGCATGCTTTTTTAGTTGTTTTTATTTCTTGGTGTGGTTTTTTTGGGGTTTTTTTTTTTTGCCCACGTACTTTTTTTGCGCTGAGGAAATGAAAGTGAAATGGCATTCTTGAATGTGCGTTCGCGGAATGCATGTTAAAATATTTACCGGAAAGTGTCTGCCGTCTAGGTCTGGGAATGCACAATGGATTCATTACAATGAGGGACTTCCCTGTAAAGAGATTGTTGAGCCAAATAGCCTGGTAACATGCCGCGTTGTGTGCCACATGTTTGTTTGTCGGTGTGTTGGGTCTATTCACACTAGCGATAGTCGTCTTCGTCTCCATGGAGAGTATGAGCATACAAAATAAGAAGCCCATTATTGCGAGTACTATTTGTTTAAACAACTGTACCCCTCCTTCGCATGGCTTTTGCTTGGTGTGTTTTCTGTTTAAATTTATTACTGGTTTGAAAGATATTTATTGGGTTTATGTTTGGTTTCTGATGCATAAATATTGGGCAACCAATGGTTCGGAAGACCTCTTCTTTCTCTTGCTTGAGATACTGCGACTTGAAACAGTCAAGATCGTCACTGAATCAAAGGGTATCCGTCACCTAGAGTCCCAAGGGGAGACTCTGTCCAAAAATAGTTTGTAAAATTTGTCCAGGACCGCTTTCATTCTTGGACAAATTTTACAATGTCTTTAAATTCAAAAACCCCGCAAGAGAAAGAACAAGAACGGCGGTCGTGGAGAACACCCCTTGGTTTCTTTTAAATCCATAGAAAAGGGGAAGATGTAGGTGGGTTTTACAGAAGGGTTGTAAAAAACAGTGAAATGGTGTGTTCCACCACCACCACCGTAAAGCGGGAGACAGCGAGGAGAGGATGCGAAGCTCTGGGACGGATGTATCTCCATCCCGGGAGTCACACAAACAGCTTTATAGGCCGAATATGGTAATTTATACTTCCTGGAAAAGAGTGACTTATCGCCTGCCTGCACTTTGTGTTCGCAGTTTCTCTGTCTGGTGTTTAAGAGCGAGTGAGGATGGAAGTAGACAGATCCACGTATTTAGCAGCTGGACTCCTCCTCCTCCTGTAGAAGAAGAAAAAGGGAAGGAAAAAAATTCATTTACTCTGATATTTGTCTCCATGTTAATTCAGTAATTTTTCGCAAATATGCGTGACGGGTTTAGATATCAGTCGTCGTTTTGTTTCTCCATATCATTTCAATACAGATTCTACCACGTATAAGTTATTACCATGTGTAGCATAAAATAGAATCTAGGAGTGGATATCTATATAGATATTCATTTGCTCAGTGTCATTGTCACTGATGTTGGCTGCGTGGACCTAATTGTCGTGATCGTCATCGTCATTATCATCGTGTCTCATTAATGTGTAGACGACGAAAACAGAACAAAGTGTTTAAATCAATCAATCGTGTTGATTCCACTTTTGATGTCCCGTACCTTGTAGTTTTCACGAGTCAAACTTGAAGAGAACGAAGCATCATGAAATAGGCTACTGACTCATCTTGGATTGTAACTAGAGAAGGCAACGGCTGAAAAAGTTGGGCGTGTTATTGGTGTACAACTGGGCATCTCGATATGACGATGATAATCATTTTAAAGATGAAAATTTTACAGCAGGTTGTGTGTCACCAAAAAAGAGGAGAAAATGGGAAGGAAAAAGGTTGAAGAATTCATTAGACCGTGAAACGATTAAACCCTTGAATAATATTTGTAGTTCATTTTGGCAAAAGTGTCAATTGATGAAATCACGCCATATGAAATTAATGTATACCTTTCCAAGTAAAATTTCATACAATTGTTAAAAAGTAAGTGACGATGCTTCACATACATGTACCACTATCACTTTTTTCGAACATTATCATCAAATTAAAATTTTTCCTTGGGAAACAACCCTGGTATAGACATTAAATAAGAATAGAAATATTACTTAAGAATTGTGACTTTTTTAATTCAAAAAATAATCGAGGTGCTCTTGTGTTGTCCTGTATCAAATGTTTCTGGGAAAGTTTGGAGAAGTAGAAATTTAATGGTATGTTGTATTCTGTACATGTATTTGATAAGCTCGAGCCCCTGGTTTCTGTAAGTAAATCCCCTAGCTTTTATGGCTAGGTGTTTAGACTAATACATAGAGTCTTCATCTCATACAACAAGTCAACTGCCTGCTGCCACTAATGCCAAATAGTTCATTTGAAGTGGACATGGAGTTAAAAGATAAATGGGATGTAGTCTAGCTTCTGTAACACTCAATTTGTCAACTTCCAAATTTGGATCTCGGATGGCGAAGGAAGTTCTACTTCTTCATAGTTGCTTCTTTGCTCTTTGGTTGAACACCGTTTTTGTTGATTACTCTTAAGAAGGGAACATGATCGATTTAGGGTGTGGGGTTTTTGATAAACAATTTTAAAAAATTAATTCAAAGAAGAGGTGAATTCAGAGGCTCAGTTCAAAGAAGAGGTGAATTCAGAGGCCCAATTCAAAGAAGAGGTGAATTCAGAGGCTCAGTTCAAAGAAGAGGTGAATTCAGATCTGAGGCTCAGTTTAAAAACGTGAAGTTGAAATAACCTGCATATTCACGGTCCATAAACCGGACACATAAAAAGCGTGAAACACTGCTGACAAAGCACATTGCGTAATTTCGTGAACCGTCAGGTTAAGCTTTATGGAGAAGGAATTTGGCGAAGTAATAGTTATTTTACTATCAGACTTCAGCACGAAATGTGAGGTAAACCGAGACAGATTCGGACGTGACGATGTAAGGCTCAAGGTACACTGATCGAAAACGAACGCTCAATATGCCAAATTTACACATGGAATTTCCCATGAACCCAACAGAAACTATGTTTCAAGTTCGCATACGCTCAGTGTAAGGGTGTTTTCACACTGAGCGAGACCGAGACGGATAGCGAGACCGATTAAAATGGCTTGCATGGAATTGTATGAAGGTATGATGTCATTGGCTCAGACATTTCATAGGTCTCATTATCGGGCTAGGTTTCGGCTAGTGTGAACACACCATAAACGTGGCTAAAATGGTGCCGAAGGAGTCAACAAATCCCTCGTGAGTACTCATCGTGACTTACTGAGTACTTGGTTATTGGGTTGAAGTAATGAAGCAGGTGCCGCAGTGTCTGCGGTGGATCATAACGTCAATCCGAACTGTGCGACTAATTGCATCGACAGATTGCACACATCCAGTGTGCTCGGACATCAAATCAAACCGGCCAGCGGACTAATAAAAATGGGACACGACTCCAGTTTACTTTTCCAATCCCGACAATGTGAAACTAAGTACTTAATTGACTTAAACCTTGGCGAAATATTACTAGAAGTTAAATCATGATCTCGTTTCAAGTTTGGCAGGTGGATAATGCAGGACACTTTGCCCACCTGGCTTAGTCATGTTTGTCTGTTGCTAATCTGAATGAAACCCACAGTCAGTGACACAGAAAATGACGTATCCAGACTGCGTTGTTTTGTTGCATGGATTCCATAGTGCTGCAATACATGTATGTGAACGGCGGTGCTCAATTTTGCCATGTTCTTGCAGTCGAGTTTGATCCAGTGATAAATATGTAAGTTTTCTACACTTTATCGAGTGACAGCTTCGAGAGGGATAGAGCGGAAAAAATCCACCACTGCTGCACCATTACTAAGACAATAGCGCCTGGTTGTAGTAGCAGAAGATAATAAATTGTCTGCCAGGCTATGTTTTATGTGCCATCACCAGGTACCAGGTCATAATAAAAGGAAATTGCGTTAGATAGTCTGGAAGAGGAAAGGGCAGAAAAAAGGCTTTGTCAAGAAAGGGAAAGGATAGCTGGGCCAGATGCCGGTTTGTGTCAGTGATCAAGCGTTCCATGTATGGACGCCGATAGCAGGAACCAGTCGAGAGGAAGTAAAGGAGCGCCGGCAGCTTTAAATGTTTTTCTGTCATTGGCGGGTACGGGTTTACCAATGACAGAGGAGTAGTCATTGGATTAACATTAACAGGGATATTTCATGGTTACGTTTGGGGAAATAGGTAAGGATGTAGTAATTTACTACTGTTAATGGATACAAAGGAAAGAAGTAGTGCAAATGGGAAGATACAATGATGGTACTGGGCGTAGGCGTCTTCATATTGATAATTCAATCTCCTAAGACCCATCCAGTTAGACGGCTAACTATACAAGTCTTTTATCATTTAGGTTCATTAAAAGGTCCTATCTGGACTACTAGGCTGATTTACTAGAGTGAAAGCAGCATCTTTTCCAGATGGTTTCTTGGCAAACTCAACGTGCTATTCAGAGCTGAAAATAAGGATCTGAGGCCAGTTGTCAAACCGGGCGGCCTGACAAAATTTTCACTTGCCTGGATCATCTTTCAACTTGGCCAGATGAATAAGTTAGAAAATTATTAAAATTACAACTACATTATATCTAACTTTAAATATTTTTGACTTTCCTGCAATTCTTAGTTGTCCATCTGGACAACCAGATCTCAAAATCGGGTTGCCCGGAAAAAATCTAGTCGTCATTGGCGACCGGACGAGTTTTTTTTTTCAGCTCTGCTATTCGTATTGAGGGTTGTCAAAGATTAAGAAACTGTTGATTTCGCGTTTGCGTTCGTTCAATGTAACCGTGCCATTAGTTTGGTTATAGGTTGTAGTAGCGGCGTCTGGAGTGTTGGGAACCCGGGGCGAGAGACGGCTGCTCTGTCGCTCCCACTAACTTGAGGGATTGATCTTGGACTGTAGTTTTTACCTTACCAGGAATAGATGTTGCAAAAAGCGGTTGTTTTGCATTTACAACAGGGACCCCTAGACGAGCCCCTGTCAATACGGGGATATGGACCGTTCAGTCTGCAGACTGCAAACACTGCTGTAAATAGGACTGGGAGGAAGGGAGGTTGCAAAAAAAAAAAAGAGAGGGAGAGGAAAACTGTGCAGAAGGGGGAGGGGGCTGGGCTGGAATAAAATAAGCGTTGAGAAAATTCACCAAAATCTCCCAGCACTGTGAAAGGGATTTCACGCCGTATTATGTTCTATCAAAATAGTTGATAAATTGTAAGTTCAAGATGTATTCAGACAAAGCCTTCTGGGAGTACTGACTCACAGGGTTTATACAGCCTTTTTCAAAAAGGCCAACCTTCATTTCTCTCCTTTTTTTTCTTTTTTTAGGGCTTTTGGATGGGCATAAAATACAAGGTTGCCACGTCAGGGAAATGTCAGGAAAAAATAAAATTTTCTCCAGGTCAGGGAAAAGTCCAGGGATTTTGAAATAATGTCAGGGATTTTTGGTCATTTGACCCATCAGGGAATTGTCAGGGAATTTTGTCATGACATTATTCTTATTGAAACTTCCATCATATGATAAGGGCTCTACCTAGGTTGTGTTTGTGTCTGCTTGGCAAATACAAAGTCAAGGTCTACTGATTATTTTAAAATTTTACCTTTCTAAAAACCTGGGTGTTGGGGAGTTGCTGTTAATAACACTTAAAAAAGTTGTTTTTCTCAGATTGAAAAATAAAAGAAATTATCAGGGAAAACTGTTATTTTGTCAGGGAAATCTCCAACAAATGTGGCAACCCTGAAAAACACATGTAATTTGAGCGTAATTTCAACAGGTTGCTTCATAAACCCAAGTGCAATTGCACCCAATGTGGTAAATAGCCATATAAATGGCAGGCATTTGTTGTGAAAATGCTGAAGGGAATACTGTTGGGGTGTGTTTATTATTTATAAATTTGCAATTCAGTTTTACACTTTGGCAGTTTGGATGTTTTTTGTTCGTGGAATGTAAATCACGTGGAGACTCATCTGCGATCATTTCCCACTCTGACATTTAGCTGGAAAAAGATACGAGAACTAAATTATGCTGTTGCATCACGGTATTTTCATTAATCATGGCCGAGTCTGTGTTTGTTATTCTTATTTATACATTGCGCTGTCTACCATCCCAAGGTCATGGTCACATTATTTTACATGCTCCGCCACAACAACTGCGAGATTCGTTTCCTTGTCTGATAGGAAATAATACACGTGCATTACTTTGGCAGAACGTGGAAGCTATTTAGGCGCATAAGATTTTGAGCGGCATGAATGTAGAGTATGGTGATATATTAAATGGAGAACATGTACATGTAACGAGATTTTAACTGAGCACTCAGCGCAGCAGTTGTAAGTAGAAATATTCAGGATCTGTTCATAATTCTAAGCAATATGTCGAATGGCGATTTTACAATGAGCAAAGAAGGAAATTTTCCTTGATCTTTGTCGCAACTCAGTATGAATGGTCGTCCTCATTTCTGCAGCGCGCGTTGTATTTTCCAGCATGCGCACTCCTTTTGCACAATTTTTGGAGACCCCATTACGTGGGCGAGTTGGAATTTACACATCGTGGCGACGTCGCGCGCTGCAGAAATGAGTGTATCCAATGAGTGTAACAAACTGAAGTTCCTGAGAACCTAACTGTGGAAGTAGCTTTGCTTCCGTAAATAAGCCTCAACGCGTCTATATCGCTTTTCGCATTCGGTGTGTGTCTATCTGTGTGAATAAGCCTTTGTTAAAAGTGCACAGACGTCACACAGACACCACACGATTTGTTAGCTGCTGTACCGATAGACGTTTTTACAAACGGCAGACCGACCGGCAATCAAAAATGATGTTTCGTGTTTTTGTCTGTGGTATTCTTCACAAGTTCTTCACTTCACTTCGCTAATGCTTGCAAACATTGCAGGATGACTGACCTGATACTGACTGACTGAATAGTGTGCTGGTTGGTTGATGTTGGATTTGGTTCATTGCCGCATGTTGCGTAAATTCTTGGAGCCGGTTCATTTCACAAAAGTACGACGCAATTTAAAAAGGAAAATTTTACTGATACTTAACGAAAATTAACGAAAATCAACAATTCTTTTCGTCTAATCAGACGATTTTTACAAAAATTATATAACTTACGCAAATTTATATTATGACATGTTTCGACTAATTTATCTAATCAGACCAAAAATCCTCATTTAAAATAAAAACGAATGCAGGAGGCTCGGTTTTCTGGCGATTGCAGTTAACGATACGTAATGTAATTATATCCTTCCATGAATCAAATACAAGATTGAAAAAGCGAAAGCTAGAAGATTGGATTGATATTTATGTTTTACACCTTGTATGACGTCATGAGATGTACTATTTGGGACGCTGTCTTTTTTTTTCAGCTTCACTTATTTTCAGTTTGTGTTTATGTTTAGAATTATTTACACTTTCGACGGAAGCAAAGACTTCGATATTGGAACTCTACAAAAATAGACTGAGGGGTCAACTAAACAAGGCCAAAGCGACAAATCTCACAATACGTAACTTTTCTGCATTTACAAGTATTTAACTTGCGTTTACCGTTTGTGTATTTACAGGTAGTTTACTTTCCTGGACCGGAGTACGAACGAGATATGGCGGTGGCGAGGGATCGTGAACGAACCATACAGTCGTTACCCGCCGGCATTAGTGACTTAGGTACGGAATCACTATTCTCTTATTTTGCTGTCCTCCGCATGTAACAAGGGAATCTCTCAAGTATAAATGTAATTGAAATTTAAGATTAATGAGGAAAGCTGACCGACGGTTTCGTGTAAAGGCTTGTTTACACGTAGCGTGTGCGTCTGCGTGTGCGTCAACGTCTGCGTCAAGTTTTGCATTGAGTCAATGGTGACGTTGACGCACACGCACAGAATGGCTTCAGACCCATTCTTTGCGTCAACCATTGACTCAATACAAAACTTGACGCAAACGCTACGTGTAAACAGCTTAAAACGTTACGTGAAATAAACCCATTCTTCCCATCTCTATATTTCCGTGGAACATTCTCTTCCGTTACTCTATACTATAGACACCAACACGGACGGTCGTGGGTTCGAACCCCGAACCTCCACCAATGTGGATTGAAAATGCTTGGCTGCCATGCTGATCTCTATACAGTCAGCAGGTGTCGCACCAGAGGTGAATCTGAGGATCACACAAGTGAGAAAACATGCAAGGGATCCACCCTGGCTTTGAAACCCAGAGCAGACACGACAGAAGTCCAAAAACAGGGGTATCAGTGGCCCCACAAAAAGGACTTATGTCCTCCAATTTTTTTTTAAAGAAACGTTTGGCCAACATCAGAATAATGCCAAGGGGCTTGTTCACACGCAGCAAAATAAACAATAAAGCGACTGGGTTAACAATGTTACTAATAGCCGAGCCGGAGTGGCCGAATGGTATGCAGCGCCGTTTTTGCTGCACAGACAGTCGTGGGTTCGAGCCCAAACCTCCACCAGTGCTTGTGGACATGTCTGCAAATACGTGGATCGAAAAGGCTCAGCTGCTATGCTGACCTCTATACAGTCATCAGGTGTTGCACTAGAGGTGAATCTGAAGATCACACAGGCCAGAAAGCAACCAAAAGAGATCCACCCTGGCTTTAAATCCCAGGGCAGACATCACCAGAAGTCCAAAACAGGGGTATCAGTGGTCCAGGAAAAGAACTTGTGTCCTCCAAAAAATTGTTTTTTAAAAAAAAAATGTTGGTAATTCCAACGACATATTCACACACACACACGCACACACACACACACAAAAGCAAAAAACATCCAATGAAATATTTCTCTTTTTTCTGAGAGTGAACAATGCCGAAAGACTTTTGTGTTGGTTATGAGGTGAATGGTAGAATACGTACTATGTAATATTTGTAATACTCGTGTCTTTTGCGCAGGTGGTGGTATTGTGAACCTGCCTCACCACGTGCCGATTTCAGGGGACGGAGAGGAGGGATACCGGACGGCGCAGGAGCGTCTCCACTACAAGGGCTGTGATCGGGAGGTGAACCGGGAGTCCGTTCACCCACCCCCTAATAGAACAGTGTACGATAGGGAGACACCGCCCCCGCAACGTCCCCGGCGCTTTACACATCCACCAGGCGGTGGTAGTGGTGGCGGCGGAGGCGGCATCATGGACAGCAAACACCACGCCGTGAGCGCCACCAAAATGCCAACTCAAGTCAATATTGGCAACGGAGGAAGCCCTGTAGTCAGGTGCTATAACGGAGGCTTATCTAATAACAATAACATTAACAATGTGAATTTGAACTCAAATTCGACGGCTCTGTCGCCACTGCCGGTTGTTAGAGCCGGCGGCGCGATGACGCCCCACCCTTCGTACCAGTATCATCCACCCCATGCACTGGGTGGCATCACCAGCGGCGGACATGCGACGACCGCCTCAACACCGGGTGTCGCGACTACTGCACATAATGGCCACCTGAGGGCGCCACCAAATAACCACAATAACCACCGGAGGGAGTCGCCCACATCCGGCGGCTCCAAGCGCCCGGCGTCTGCGTCTGGTCACTCGCGACACTCCAGTAGCAGTAGCAGTAATAGTGCGCGCAGTAGTCTGGGCAGTCCGCCAAACTATGACGAGGTCATTGCCAATAATTTCACCAGACATTCAAACGGGGCGGATGTATGACACCAATCATGAAAAAAGGCGGAACATGTTTTCTTCTGTGTTTTTCCTTCTTGCCTCCTTAATAAAGGGGGAAAGAAATAATCATCAAACTAAAGAGCATGATGTGTTGGTGCTGCCTGTTTATGTGTAGGGGGCGCTCAAAGCGCTCTCCTATAGCAACAGACAGATGGACGAAGGATGGAAGGGGTGTGATCAAAAAGTGATGCTGCTACAGATGCCATTCTTGTTGTCATAGCAACTTGCTCAACTGTCACCGTGGCAACATGGATTCCCCATCATAACTGTAACCATGGTGATGTGTGATGTCATCATTGTCAACATCACCCCTAACAACAAACAGTACCATTCAACAGCTTACAAAAGGACGGCAAATCACGTCAATTTCACGCGTGATTTTTCGCGAAAGGGTTCCGCGACACAACCTGGAGCAAGCTCAGTGCAAAAACAAGATGCCAATACTTAGTGCCTGTGACATTATGACGTCATCATACATTGCTTCCATGGTTACTGCTGTTAACTGTGGTGTATTATATTGTCTTTAGATGCTTCATTGAAGTGAAGCTGATACAAGCTGCCATTGTGATCAACGTGTTAGGGGGCAGTTGTTGTACCACGAAACAACTGAAGAATACAAACAAAGCAACAACCATTGCGTTTTTTTTTTTAAAAAGAAAACGTGATTTGTGCAAGGTGATATACTGTTTACAAAACAAAATAGACACTACAAAGACGCACATTTTGTTTGAACATATATTCGCAGAGGAAACAAACAACAACAGCAACAAGACAAAAACAAATGCGAACTTGAAAACAACAGCAAGAAATCATAGTCAAAAGAATGAGTTTTTACTGCTAAGTACTAAGTCGTGTGAAGAGCAAGCTGTACATGCAACAAGTAAGGATGCATGAATGTTGTGAAAGGGCCTGAAAACTAATCAAACTGTGGACCGATAGAACTTAGTTCAACCCACGGTTTTCCAGTGCCCCGTCAACAAACGTTTGTTTTTTAAAAACAAGGACAATTGTGATCTATTATATAAACAGACATAAACAAACAAACAAAAAAGAACAGCAAAATGTGCCAATACTTCCGTACGTAAAGTTAATTCATTCAAAGTACTGTTAAAGCCGTATTATTACCACTACTACTAGATACTATATTACTACTACTATAGGAATGACAACAACAACAGCAACGGATGAAGAACACGATAGCTATCCCCTTACTGGATACTGATTTAGTCGTCGCTGCATCCTACTAACACAGTACTGTACAGCTTTCCTACAGAAACGGGACTTTAAGACGATAATTATCAATAGAGTGAATTAACTTGATTGGAACACAGGGGCGTATCCGGGAGGGTGGTTTATTTGTAGTGGAAGTGGCGCCATTGGTATTTCAAAGCTGGAGAGCTTAACAAAAATACAAACACTTAATAACCTTGGCGTGCTTCTTGCCCGGATTCCTCCCTGACCACACACAACGGACTAGAATTTTTATATTGTAATGCGTTCTGCAGAAATGTTTTAAATTGAAACAGAAGTGACAAAAAATATAAAACGCGTGGCCACACTGTGGTCGAGACATGAATTCTAAATAGACTTGTGCTCACACACCCCTGTACCCACCTCTAACAATGACAACATCATGAACGAATTCAATTGGTGCAGACCCCCAAATCAACTAAAATAGTAATACTCAATTTCTTTCAGTCAATACCGTATTTGTCCGAATTAAATTATTTCTCAGTTTTTAATATCAATTGATCTTCCTTACATGCCAAATTCGCCATCTCGGATGACTAAACAGTTTCGAAAGTTCACGTCGTTAAACTATCAATTTCAGACGACGAGAAATGATTGAAAGTTTCGTTCAAATTCTTTTTGTTCCGGGGAGAAGGCGTAATTTGGCACAGGAGGAACCACACTAAGTATCAATGATGTCATTAAGTGAAAGGTACTACTTAGGGTTCGTTCACACTTGCGAACATGAAATCGACGTGGCAAAGAAGTATTGATTCTTAATACATGTATTTTTGATGGTGTCCTTCACACTTAGGGACTACAATTATCAGTGAGAAAAATTTAACATGGGTTTTTTGGTG
This sequence comes from Haplosyllis leylae, assembly GCA_038406175.1. Lineage (NCBI taxonomy): Eukaryota > Metazoa > Annelida > Polychaeta > Phyllodocida > Syllidae > Haplosyllis > Haplosyllis leylae. Next base: position 4,344 of record JBCAUG010286310.1, on the reverse strand, counting down.
GCGTGTTCGCTTCGCTCAGTGTGAATACACCCTTGCCCCCAGTCTCGTTATGCTTACATTACATTGGACGGTGACCGTCAACAGTCATAAACTTTGTAGAGTATTTTTGTCACGTTCTGGACAAAGGTATTTGAGTACTGTTTTTATATAGTCATTAGTCATAGGCTTTTTTACATTGTTGCTATTGGTAACTAGTAAAATAAGACGAAGAAAAGAGAATGAGCCCAGTGGCCGGTCCATGTTATCTTTGAATAGAAAAAAAAAAACAGCAGCTCACAATGTTTTGCATATCCCTTTTTGTACCATTGCCTGCAGCAACGGAATGTCCATGGCAACAGGGAGGTTGCGTTGTTGTGGCTATTTTGTCGCTAATGGCAACGGTTGCATACATGATCCTAATAGCTGGCTTGATTTGCGATTTTAGGCAGAGTTCCCCAATCCCACCTTTGTACGACAATGTGTTAAATAGTATCCGAGGAAAATGATTCTGTTATGGTAATGTTAATTCTTAGAAAATTCAAGATTTTTGTGACAATATAGGAACGTTTTTGCGAATTGATACAGCTCCTTTTGAAAATATTACTATTTCTTTTCCGGTTTTTTTTTCCCAAAAATAGACATTAATGGTCCATTATTACCAACAAACACTCTATTTAAGTAGCAACCTAAGTAATTTAGGAATTATCCCATGAAAACGTTATATTTGTGATCTTTAAAAAGTATGATGCATTGGTGAAATAAGAGATTGTTCACATTGTAATAGACAACAATATAGTAATAATGATAATAGTTACAATAAGAGTTGTAACAGTTGGATACTGCTTTGTATGGTAATTTTTTTTATTCCCAAACTTCCTGGTGGAGGATCCATGTTTTAACTAATGTGGCCGCATAGGACGGGGACTTGTACAGGTGGTCTTACAAAGCAGGCTTCAAATGTTTCACCGTTTGATTTTGTATTGAAGAGGGCATTTGATACATGATATAACTGTGATGTGTTGCAAGGGATACAAGTCATCCCTTCAACAAAAAGGATTTTTTTTCTTCTGGAGGAAAAAAAAAGGGGGCGGGTGGGATGGGAAGGGCAGAAAGTGGGATTTGAGATCCTAACTGCATTCATTGTAACGGTACAACACATGCAATTGATGTGAAGTCAACCTGTCCTGCACACATGGACAGCCACACTTGTCAAAATAAGCTATCTTACATGTAATTTTTTTTTTTTTTTTTTTTTTGAAGAAAAGAAATTGCAGGCATTAAATGTATTTTGCCTTTATCGTAATCTTTACTCAATTAAAGAAACCTCTTCAATCTGCTCTCCGAAACTTAATTTTTGTTTCTGTGTTATGCTTTGGCTGTTGTCTTAGCAACAGCCAACACTGCACTGGCAAATCCCTCACGAACATTGTCACATTGTCCCAGTATCACAGTAAGTTGCGAAATTTATTGAGTTAAACGAAATTATTCAAACTCTTATTAGATCCAATGCATTTAAATAGACAGATAACGCACAATTCTATAAATCATCTGTTCACCACAATGTTGGAACAATACCACATTGTAACACTTGACTAGTAATTTAAGACCATTGGAACAGAAAATTTGCACTGAAAGAAAGCAAAAAGAAACTATGCATTCTGTTTCAAAATTAAAATTATCACCCACCTTAGAAGTGATAATAGTAGGCATTATGTTTAGGTGCACAAATTCATTCCAGTTTGTGGTTCTAAGTTTAAAATTACACCGTGAACTGGAATTGAAATAATATCATTACACGGAAAAAGAATTATTAAGAAATGGTCAAATAGTAGATCTATCCCCGTTCATCCTGTTTCTGCAGTACTTTACCGCTGGAGCTGAGTGTAATTCATGTTGTAAGCTTTCGCACAACAAAACACAAAGACATCCGAAGTCTAGTGGACCTTCTCCCATATTGTGTAGCGAGGGGTTCTTACTACACACTACCATATGAAATTTGTTTCCCCACATCTACAGTAACAACATAACATAGAAATGCTACTGTGTCAGATCAGCAGTACTTTTTGTAAGTACAGAAAAATCTGGATAATTTCCGGATTTTGAAAGTCTTTGTACGCACATACATACATACATACGTACGTGATGAAAATACTGAAATCACACACAGTATCATGGGTTTCTATGGAAACTACAGTAGTTTGTAGCTGATAATTTATTTCATTCTCATCAATGAATTTCTATTTATTATTTGAACACTTTTTTATTTTTTAAGGCTCACAAAAATGTGAAACGTGGTGCTTACTATCATTATGATGATAATTGTATGTTAATTTATTCAAAACAGGGTTAAGTTTGAATCATTTGAATCTTGAATTTTACCTATAGAATTCATTTTAGTAGACTATATTAACGACTTGTGTATTAGTAATGATAATAATAATATCAATATCAACAGTTTAAACATCTCTATTTTGTGTCTCTGTAGTAAGAAAAGGTCCATCCCATTGTAGTAGAACAGTACATAGACAACAGATGATGATAATAGGTCTGTTACACTCTTTAATGAAGTGTAAGGAATTGTAACTATGCATATTCAATGTAGCTCAACGTGTGCTAACAATATGAGAAAACTGGAAATGATCCATCCTCTTCAGTTTTCCAATAGATGTTTCATTCAAACTATTAGAGTCATGTTTGTAAAAAAAGTAACTACTGTATACATATGTGAAGCAATTTGAAATGAACTGGAATTCCTATTGGACGACATGAAGATTTTTCCCCTTGTTTAACATTTGTTATGAGTGCAATTCTGTGTGCAAGTCTTACCACCTTTTCATGCTTCTCTTGAGCACGCACAACCAGTATCATTGTTGTTATCGTTGCCGTCATTATCATTCATCATCATCATGTCACCACATCGCAGTCGATTGTCATCCATCTCTGTGTAGAGCTCTGTTTACGCTCAACATCTGCGTGTGCGTCAACGTCAGCATTTGCGTCAAGTTGTGTATTGAGTGAATGGTAACACAAACGCACAGACAGAGAGCCCATTTTCTGCATCGTTTGCGTCACCATGAACCCAATGTTAAAGTTGAAGCAAACATTGACGTTGACGCACACGCAGACGTTAAGTGTAAACAGACCATAAGAAATAACAAAATGTACATAGCAATCAAGTTAGTATTTTGTCTGACCACTTTTAGTCAAGTGTCCGTTTCATTCAGTGCCCCTTGCTTATTCGTCTTACGTCATCGATTCGTAGAAAAGAAAAATCATGTTCATCCAAAAAACTGTGGCTTTTTTCTATTATGATATATAATATTATATGATGTACAGTGGTAGTTGAGTTGAAAAGACATTTGCCTCAACTTTACGCTGCTATTGGCTGTATTAATGTTATATTGAAGCAATATTGTGATAGAAGTGTGAATATGAAACAAAGAAACTGTACATAATACTATTTGTGAGCGAGTGATGTAGATTCTATGGTGTGTGCGTTGTGTCTGCCTGTCTGTTAGCATTTTGTTGATATTAACTTAACGACTAATGAGAGAAATAAGTAAAAGATACTGAGTTAGTAAACAGCAAAAGACACCTTATGCACAGTCTTCATTAGCGAGAAAAACAATAGCAATGTCCTCTCGATTGAGCGGAGGTGAGCAAGTGATGGTCCTGACAGAACTAAAACTAGTTGTAGATACCTTTTTTGGGGTTTTTACAGGAAAATAAATATTTAGCTAATTTGTGTTTTGAGATTTAGTCAGACGGTAGGTGGTATGTATTAAGGGTGAAGATGCTGTTTATTACTCCGGTTTAAACTTCTCAAAGGGATATTGTGTTCCTTAATGTATTACTGTAATGGAATTAAGCCTTGAGATAGGGAGTCCTTTTGCACAAATTTTGATATTTGTTAACTGGTGTAAAATACTGTGTGTTTTAACAAAGAAGAACTTGTGTTAAAGCGGAGGAGGAGGATATGTTAAAAAGATCTCGAGTGAAAAAGTGTATGAAAGTGACTGTGAAAAAAGGGAGGGGTGCGATGCGAATGCGTGGATATTTTTTGTAAATATAGAGAAAATCCTATGTATATGAATATATGAGGAGGTTACTATTGAAGTATTTACAAGAAAACTGAGCCGAAATGTGATTGACAAAAGTTTATTATTATATCTTTACAAAAAAAGATGCGCCCATTTTTCTTACGCGTAACTTTTGGTGCGGAATCGTCAAGCCTGAAGCCTAGTAGTTTGTGTAGGTACTTTTAAAGCTCTGTTTACACGTAGCGTGCGCGTTTGCGTGTGCGTCAACGTCTGCGTCAAGTTTTGTATTGAGTCAATGGTTGATGCAGAGAATGGGTCTGAAGCC
>JBCAUG010286199.1:0-17834 GCA_038406175.1 Haplosyllis leylae | reverse complement strand
GAGATGATATTGGGGGTTACAAACATTTTATTGAATAGTCCCTCTCAATGGTGAGGGGGCAAACACATATGCAATATACAAAACATCATTGCATTGAAACATTGCATCAAAATACATTACATATGTCATGGTGTGACCTTTTTTCACCCGTCGTACCTGGTTCTCTGGTCTACTAGACTGAGGAAATGAGTACTGGTCATCGCCGCCGACACGACAGCTCTTGGAGCTGTTGTGTCGGAGGAGACGCCTGGGCCCCTATGGATGCAGGTTGGACACGACTTTTCGTGTCCATCATGCATGTGTAGTACTCCTCCCCAGGCCTATAAAAGGGGCTGTATTCGCCCAAATCGGGGAGTCTGATTCGATCGGCCTCCCGTCCAACAGGCTCAACCCAGAAGTCGTCTACCCTCCAAGATCCCTTGTCGTGACATTCTTCTTGAGCGGCGAACCCATCGCTTCCCACGGAGGTCTACAGTATTAACTTGAGTTGTCGTTAGTCCTTTATTTGTTGTCGACACTTGTTGTACATGACAAGTGCTTTTCTGTCATTACCAACAGATCGTACGCATTGTCGGATTTGCCGAACCCAACCCCGTATGACCGGTAATTCCGTATGCCCCATTGCCACGGCCTAAGAGCCTCATGCGTAGAGAGGTTTGAGTAACTCCAAGATGAGAACCACCACCACCCGTCAAGTGACTAGTGATGCCGCACCCATCTAGAAATTAATTGTCGCACGCAGCTAACAGCCCTGCTATGTTAGAGTTGCCCACACGTTGTATTTAAGGTCGTCACCGCAAGGGATTCCGATTCGTCATTATCCCTGGACAAGCAATTCTTCCCCAACCCCAGTCATGCCACGAATGTCATGTGTGACCCGTGACATTTGGCATCCCTGGTTGGGCACATCATAGGATAGTCATTAGACTTGAATGACAGTTCGGGACTCGGTAGCGAAATCATCTCTTCTACATGCTCGAGCGCGCTTACTACAAAGGTCGAGTTAAGACTGGTCGGCTGAAAGACGTGGATTCTTTGTTGAGCGATGAGTTAGGCACAAACCTGTCATTCGCGAGGATATTCAACCACGGGGCCAGTGGCACTCCATCTCTACAGTTGATTCTAGAAGAAACTCTGTCGTCTCGACAGACACCGACAGTAGTCATCCGTGTGGGATTCGACAATTCACTCACAGTTGGAAAGACCAACATGTTGAAAGTGACAAAAGATGTGACCGAGGGCGCTGCTGGAGAAACCAGCACCCCTGGCAAGGGGCAGGACAAGGCAGCTTCCAAGGGAGGTGCTAGACCCAAAGAGGACATAGGTCGAGGAGCCGAGAGCCCAGACCCCCGACAGGAGGACTTCTTGTCAACTGAGATGTCACCCAACAGGAGCCTGTCTGCCCAGCATAACCGAGAGTGCTACGCTTTACTCTTTGGTATTGAGAATGTGATGATGCCCCAGGACGTACCGGGAACTCACCAGATCCCGTTGTACGCCTGGACCGAACCAATAATCACCGACATACTGCAACTGACAATTGAAGAAATGATGCAGGCCATTGTCTTGAACAACAGAGAATGCCTGATATTCTGCGGACCCAGGTCTAAGGGATAAGGACTCCCGTACGACTGAGCCACATGCTATGCAGCGATGCTGCATGGAGAGACCACCACCTGGATAGGACGCCATGTGCAGATGCACTGCATCCCACGTACAATGAGGGATGCCAAGAATGATCTTCGACGCTCCCGAGATTTCATCAGAGGTCAACATCTAGGGTGAATCCGACATGAGCACACTGCAAGACAACAAGCCGAAGAAGAGCAGCGACGTCTGGAAAGTTCCTACGCCAGTCCGAAGGAGGACTCGCCAAGGGGAAGGGGCTACACTCGACGAGCAGACCGCTATGCCGCGGCGAAGATGCTTGGAGCCCGGACGCCCAAGGTTGGTCGGGTCGAATGCCATCATGACAGCTACACCGACTTAGATGCTGCAACACCTGAAGGAGGCAGGACTTGTCGAGAAACCTCCACACCATGACAAGAAGCCATCTATGAGCGACCTATTAGGGACTATCAAGTGGGGCCCAGAGATAGAGGTTTTCCGTTAGGAGCAGGTCGTCCGCAAGATGTCCCACAGGACTTCCAAGACCATTTCCACGCCGAGCGCATGAGGAATACAGAAGAGTACGGGTCGGAGTCTCACGACGAGAGTGATTACGATTCAAGCGACGAAGACCCAGACGACATCGTCGAGTATGACACCGAGCACTCCAGATACTCCATGGTCACAGACTGAGAACGGAGGAGGAAACAAGCTCGTCATTGGGCTAATTGTCGGATGCGATGGGAGAGCCAGCGACATGGTGGAAGACGACCACAGAAGAAGCTGAGCCTACCAATATTTAGAGACTCGACTTCAGACAATGCAATAACCTATGATGACTGGAAGAGCGACGTGGACAACCTCATTCAAGAGGGCCATGCGACCAACTTGATTAGGGATTCCATCCTCAGCGCCCTAGAAGGAAGGCCTCGGGTGACAGCTTTGACGGCATTGGAAGATGGGGATGGCTCCCTTCGATCGATAATGACAGTATTGGACAGAGTGTATGGTGGAGCTACGTCGTTTCGACAACTTAGCAACAAGCTGAACAACGTTTCTCAAGGGAATGGTGAGTTGGCCAAAGACTATTACAAATGTGTCATCCAGATTCGACGCAAACTGCAAGAATTCCACACCCACATGCACCGGGAAGGTGATCTCGAACGACAGACAAAGGAGGCCTTCTTCAATGGTCTCCGCCCAGAGTATCAAGCCATGGTGGTACACCGTCGGGATGACCCACAAACGAGTATCACGGGATTGCTGACGGCAGTCAGAGAATATGAGGAGAATCAAGAGAACAGCTGTTGCACCCAACGAGCAGAGTATGCCAGGGTGTACCCGCCTTCTACATAGAGACCCACATACAGTGCACCTCAAGCACAGAACCATGAGCGTTCACAGGATGCTCAACAACAGAATAACCATTACATCCCTTGACAGGATCGAAATGCGGCCAACATTCATGTCGTGAACATTGAAGCAACAGTGCCACCTCCCAAAGACGACTATGCAACTCCATACACTGACTACATTCCCCAGTACATCGATTATGACAACCCGGATCAACATGAAGACCCTGAATTGGAGTTGTATATGAACTTCTACACTGCAGCCATGCGTCTGGCGGATGACATGGAACGGTGCGACAACAGATGCTTCAATTGTAAAGAAAGTGGACACTTCTGGCGTAATTGTCCCAAGCCGTTGAAGGAGGAGTTCCAGAAAATGAAAGACAGATTGGAACGACAGGAACAGTTAAATGGGAAAGGGGGCCCTGGTACCAAGGGAGGCCACTTCCCCCACAACAACCTGTCACCTGCAACACCGGCAGCTGCTCTGGCGGCTCTGGGTCCTCAGTAAAGGACATTAGACACCCTCCCTACTGGAATGACGACCCTCAAGCCCGTTGGTTAGGGCCTATGAATGTGGGCTATGCCTTGATCGATGGACAGCGGGAGAAGGTACTCATCGACAGTGGAGCTCGTGGTAACGCCATCACCCCGGAGTACGTCAAGCGACACAAACTCAAAGTAGGACCGGTCAGTGACTTGGCCACGAACCCCTCGTCGATACCTGTTTCAGGAATAGGAGGCCACACAACAGCCCTCGGTTATGTCATCATCAACGTACAGATTGAGGGCATACCAAGCTATAATGAGGAACAAGTAGCCCTGGTTATCCCGAACTTGTCGGGGATGGGATTGCATGTGCCTGTTATTCTGGGAACACCGACCATTCATCGTCTCTGCCGACAGATGAAGGAGTCGGAGTTGAAGACAGCTTCGGAAGAGTGGCAGCATGCCCTGTTGAGCTATGAGATCTCGCAACAGGTACTTATCAAGTCCATGATGACATCTGTCAGCAACGCCAATGAATACCCTACAAATACCGGGATAGATCCTTCAGATCTGGACAAACTCGTCCTGCTGAAGAAGAAAGTTACCATGCCAGCCTTTGCGTCACAAATTGTAAACGCCAGGACAAAGCACACGTACATGAAGGGACATCGACTGAATGTCATGATACGACCGGAGGGAGCCTGGGAGAGCTAGGCTCATGGCCGCCAGAGACGGCTTTGAAGGCAAAACGACTTCTCATTGAGTTCCACCACATCTTCAGTCTGGAGCCGAACGAGATTGGATGTACGGACGCGACAGAGCACGTCATAGAGTTACTACCTGAACAGGATGAGCCATTCAAAGAGAGGTTCTGACGGATTGCTCCCCATGAGGTCGAGGAGGTATGACAGCACATCCAGGAGATGTTGGATGGCGGAGCTATCTGGCCGTCGCAGTCGCCATGGTGCAACGCCATTGTACTTGTCCAGAAGAAGGACGGATCGCTCTGATTCTGTATCGATTTCCGCCAACTGAATGCCAGGACAAAGTAGGATTCCCACCCTCTTCCCCGAGCACCGGAGACACTGGAGTCGTTGGTCAGTGCCAAGTACTTCTCGACGATGGACCTTAAGAGTGGCTTTTGGCAGGTGAAGATGGCTGAGTCCTCGCAACAATATACCGCCTTCACTGCCGGAAGTATGGGCATCTATGAATTCCTGCGGATGCCATACGGGTTGTGTAATGAACCAGCGACTTTTCAGCGCTTGATGCAAAACTGTTTAGGCGAGTTGAACTTGTCCTTTGCTCTGGTGTACCTTGACGACATAATTGTATACTCTAAGACACCCAAAGACCACTTGAAGCAACTACAAGTGGTATTCGACAGATTTGCTCATCATGGTCTGAAGCTCAAGCCGTCTAAATGTCACTTTTTCAAAGGGGAAATTACCTATCTTGGACATGAAGTCTCCGCTAAAGGGATGTTGCCCGGGCAGAAAGGAGTGATGGAGATCACCAAGATGGCTCCTCTGACGACTGTTACAGGAGTTAGGAGATTCCTCGGTATGACAGGATACTTCCGTCATTTCATCAAGAACTACGCCCGGATCGCTAGGCCTTTAAGCGACCTCACTGGATGTGAGAACACCAAGTTGAAGGGTCAGGAAATTGTCCTGCCAAGCGTGGTGCTGGAGGCGTTTGACACGCTCAAGAAGAAATGCATGATGGCACCAATATTGGCATTCGCTGACCTAGAGAAACCCTTCCTGCTGGAGACAGATGCTTCGGGAGAAGGACTCAGGGCTGTCCTACAGCAACGACAGGAGGATGGGAAGTATCATCCTGTTGCGTATGCCAGCTGCACCCTGTCAAAGAGCAAGAAGAATTATCACTCATCAAAGTTGGAGTTCTTGGCATTGAAGTGGGTGGTCACAGAGCAATTCAAAGAGTACCTGCTGTACCAGCCATTCACCATCAGGACGGATAACAACCCCCTGACGTACATCCTTACTACACCGAACCTCGATGTGACAGGACACCGATGGGTTTCCACGTTGGCAGACTTCGACATGAAGATTGAGTACCTACGTGGGGCTGACAATAAGGTGGCCGATGCCTTGAGCAGGATAGAGGCTCATCTGGATCAGGCCACGACCAACAAATTCTTGAAGTCTCTAGACAATGACAAAGAGAACGACGGAGTTGCTACACCTGCCAGCGAGAAAGAAAAACAGGAGACAACTGTCAGGATGAAGGTCGACAAGGATGCCGTCAATGAGTTGATCATGCACACGATGCACTATAAAGTGCCCCATGCCGAGGTCGACAACCCCGCCTATCTGGCACGACACGAAGAAATGAATGAACAGGTGATGCTCGACTTGGCGGTGCTCATCGCCCAGAAGACCATTAAGCACAACCTGACGGGAATCAACTGGAGGGAACTCCAGAGACGGGACCCTATCATCCAACATGTCCTGGAGTGGAAGGACAGTCGAACTCCCAAGCTACAGACAAAGAAGAACAAAAATAGAGCAATTTTGCATCGACAAGTGGATGCACCAGCGTCCCAGCAGACACTGGAAGAGTACCTACTTATGAAGACCAACCCTTTCAATGTGAAAGTGTACGGCGACCGACAGAAAGATTTGGTCATGGTCAACGACCTTTTGTTCTTGCATGACGCACCGAAGGACAGTACAGAAGAATGTTTGTTGTTCGTCATCCCTGTCTGCAAGTGACAGGCAGCTCTGGACCTGTGCCACAGTGACACGGACACCAGGGTCGCAACAGGACCTACTCCCTCCTGAAGGAGAGGTTCTGGTGGCCAAAGATGAGGACACAGATGGTGACGAGCATCCAAAATTGTGCCAAATGCAAGAAGTTTGAAGGCAAAGACCCTAAACCACCATTATGCAACATTCCTCATTCATATTGACCTGGTCGGATTTGAGACGACAGTCAACACTAGGAAGAGACCTGTCGTGAAGAAAGTATTAGTCATCGTCGACCACTTCTCCAGATACATCCAAGTGTATAATGTGGCCGACAAGAAGGCTTTCACCATCGCCAAGTGTTTATATGACAATTATTTTAGACACTTCGGTTTCCCTTGGCGACTGCTGTCTGACCAAGGTACGGAATTCTGCAACAGTATTCTGAATGAGATGTGCTATTACTTAGGCATAAAGAAACTCTGCTTGACACCTTATCGTCCCCAGAACAACAGTGCTGTCGAAAGAGTCCACCAGACCCTGCAATGAATGGTTGGAAAGCTAGATAACAAGAGGAAAAAGAATTGGCCCAACCACCTTGGAGCCATTACACATGCCTATAATGCTACCAGATCTCAAGTCACTGGTTATTCGCCATACTTCTTGATGTTTGGACGGCCGCCCAGATTGCCTGTCCACCTGCTGTTCCTGACATCTAGACAATTACCCGAGACTAAACATGTCAATGAGTATGTCAATGAGTATGTCAAGGCACTTCATGATCGACTCAGAGAAGCGACAAAGTTAGCATGCCTCTCGGCGAGCCAAGAAGCTGCAAGACATAAATGTCTCTATGACCGTAGAGCTGGAGTTGTCAAACTCCGCCCTGGAGACAAAGTCTTAGTATGACTGGATGGGTACAGAGGTGCTCATCGGAGACTGAAAAACTGATGGGGAAGTAAGCTACATACTGTGGTACGACGTATTGCAGAAGACATCCCCGCGTATGTGATTAGAAATGACAAAGGTGAAGAAAAGATCCTACATTGGGCGCGACTGTTGCTGTGGTTGAGTGTAGAGGAAGAAGATGGACTGCAGATGACCGGCACACAGGAACAGGAACACACCGAGTATTGCCAAGCCTTCTCATTCCAGAGGGGGAGAAACGGGTTGGGTCGTCTATCGGAAGCGATGAGTGGTTCTGTCATGACACACCCCTTTAGGCAACGTGTTGGGACAAAGGGGCCACTTGTCGGGTCCGACAGGTCTCTGAGGGAGACAGAAGAATTGAAAACAAAGGATCAACAGATGGTCAGACGGCTCAATTTTTGCATTTTTTTCTCCCCTGTTGCCACGTACATGCCAGCACGAGGCCATGCCTTTTTAAATGGGGGGAAGGGGTATGTCGGCGAGTGACCCATACTATGCGACAAGAATGGCAGTAGAGGTCCCGTGACCCATGACAGATGGAAGGCAGAAGACCCTCCCATTTCCCCTTACTACATTTGGCGAGGATGCACTGACATCCCAGTGGTTAAGCCACGACGCAAATGGTAGACATCTCAGTGTCGACAATTGAAACAAACAAGACAAATGTACAAAGTGTAAATGCGTTTATTCAATGTAACGAACAAATCTCTTTGGCATGATAGCATACGACCTGGAATACAATAGTATACATAATCGAACACATACGGCACTGGCATCGCGACGAATGTCGTCCGACGTAAACAAACATGATAAGTCATTATAAAACCCGCTTATTAAGTTCCTTGTCAGCTAAAGCTTATCAAAATACATTTGTCTAAAAATGCACTTGAGTAAACAATGACTAAAATAAAACGGTCGCGACGGAATAATCCCGTCCGCCTATAATCTACAATAACTCACCTAATAACTGGAATAATTGTCGTCTTGACAGATGACTCGACAAGTAAAATCAGATCTAAAACTAATACGCCATTACAGTACAAAAATAGTCTTTCGCGACAGTTCCCTGTGTGACATCAAGGCTTCGTTGTGACCTTAAATCCTCTCCATAGTGAGAAGCAGTTCATCGGTCGCTCGACAGCTCAGGCGATATCTCCGCTGGGGTGACGAACGTTGTCACCCTTTCGGCTTCTTTGCTTTCTCGAACACGTTGGGATGATTGAGCTTGGCATGACTGATCATTTCTTTGGACTTTGTCATGAAAAAGAAGCAATCCATGAGGCAACAAACTAGCCCCAGGCGCAAGTGTGCCCTGATGTGGTTGTTGAGCAATTGGTTGTTTTGGCTCGAGTACAGACAAATGGGACAGAAGCCCTCATTGTGTGGAGACTGGCAGGACACCGAGGACGGGTTGAACAACCCATATAGGCCCAGAAAATAATCACATCCCCACTTGTTCGAGCTTTCGTGTGTGATGAGAGAGTCCGTCTCCCCTGGTTTCACGTACACTTCGATGAAGAATTTCGGCACTAGTTCGAGGGGGTCGCCGATGGCTATTGGTTTGGTGAGAGTCTTCGCGTGAGCCTGTCAGAGGGCCCCGTAGCGACTTTTGGCCTTGGGTTTGTTCCGCATCTTGGCATCCAGCAGTTTGGCCTCCCAAGCATCAGCCTCGTGGATGTTGAGTTCGGGATGGTCCGCCAGCATCCATGAGACATAGAGACTGTGGTCGTCCTGGAATCCCGCAGTGTTTGAGGTGTCGATCCCTTGCGACATGCGATAGGTTAACACTGACCATTTGTCCTCTTTCCACATGGATCCACGAGTGTCTAGCCACCACGCCTCCAGGGCTTTGGCCTCAGCAGCGTCTTTGGGGCGAGTGGGCTCGGATTCCTCTGAGTCCTCCATGGTCACCACCAACTTCTTTTTCTTCTGGGAGCCTTTCCTGCCCTTGGACTTGACGGGTGTCCCCTTTGGCATCTTCAATTTCTTGGCGGGAGGACCGTCGCTACTGCTGTCTTCAGTGGTCGATACTCCCTGGGAACACTGGGCCGTGTTGAACAGCGAGTGAAGCTCGTCGTAAGCATTGTCGCCCAGAAGCGCTGGCTGGTCAGACTTGTTTGGGCTGTGCTTCTCCGGAGAAACTTTGTTGTTGTCACGTTTCTTGTCCTTGTTGTGTTTTTTGTGCTTATGCTTACGTTTCTTTGGTTTGTCAGGCTTGTCATCCGGTTTGGTGATCTTGGATTTGTCGACAGCCGGGTCAGCCTTGTCTGGCCCGACAGGGGTCCCTTTCTTTGTCGGCTCCTTGGATGCCTTGTGGGGAACCTTCTGGTTGGGTTGCGGAGTCTTTGGCAAGGGTGTGTCATCTTTCCCGGTCTCATCGTCAGACAGTGTTACAGTAATCTCATTGGAGGCATCTTTCTTGGCACGCTTCTGTGGCATGACAGGAGGGACTGCATCGGGAGTGTTGTGCTTGGTGGTGTCCATTGTTACTTCACCGGCTCTCTGGTTGACCTTAGAGGGATCTTGTTTGGAAGTTCCTGGAGTGGCCTCTGGTGTCACGACCGGATCGGCCTTGTTGTCACTGCTGATGATGGGCGTGGTTAGTGGTGCTGGCATGGGTGTTGCTGGGTTTGCCGCTTGTGGACCTCCTAGGTCGGGGTTGTCGTCCCAGTCATTTTCGTTGTTGCGCAATGCCGTCTCTTCAAGAGTGAGAGCTCGGGATGCCACGAATTGCAGAGCAAGCATCTGGGCATGGCAGGTTCGAGCACTGTTGAAAAACAGGCAACAGCTGCAGCTCCAGGGGAATTTGGGACGTATTCAGTCGCCAATTCTGACGTAGAGTACGGTATGTCGTGGATACGAACACCAGCATCGGGATGAAGGGGGCAATGTCAGTCCACTGGGAGTGCACCTTCAACTTGTCAATGCCCTGGTTGATAAAGTCATGACAGTCAGCGTCGACTGCCTCGTCCATAAAGTTTTCAATGCTTAGGGTGATGTCGGCCATGATGGCAGTGAAGTTTCGCATCGACTGCTCATATCGGTCGTCCAGCTCTCCCGCAGCCCTGATCATTGTGGTGATGTGACCCCAGAGATCTTCCAAGCATCGTCATATGGCCGGCCTGTCATGTGACAAGAGGGTCACTTCGGTGGCTTGGGCCTGTCGAAGGAAGGTTGTAGCGACATCTACCATCTGCTTGACGAACTCGCTGGCGACACCGCCGGTGTTCAACATGATTTCCCATACCCGCTGTAACAGGTGTGCGCCAGAGGTGTAGAACTTGCAGTCAAGGGCAGCCGCATGCTTGAGCTGTTCATTGGCGATCTGTTTGAGCTTGGCGCAGTAGGTGTCTAGTGCCATGTTGCTCCCTCCAGACGAAGGCCCAGGAGGCGGAACGGGAGTGGGGTTGGCATAAGGGTTCTGGTTCGGGTCGTTGTATTTGTTGTCATCTGGCCTGCTGGGACCATGACTGCCTCCCTGGGAGGCGTAGCCCTTGTCGTCCTTAGTGCCATCATTGGAGTTGCCACTGGCAGTGCCTCCAGCATCCCCAGGAGTGACGTTTCCACTGTTGTCGGCTTTGCTGTTGTTGGCCTGGTTGTCATCAGCTTTGTTGTTGTTGTTGTCATCCCGCACGTCCCCGGTCTTGCTGTCGTCAGTATTGTCTTCGAGTCCCATTAGAGGGGTCGTAACTTTCCCTGAATCTGGTGGGTTGGGGCCCATCCCTGATCCAATCCCAGAGTCACCTAGGCACCTGACGGGAGTGTTGGGGGGTGTGTTCGGGCTACTGTCGATGACCATGCTTTGGACACTGCCGTCTTCGTTTATGCTGGCCTTCTCATCTGAATCTGAGGAGGGCGGGGTGACAGGTTTGGCCCCACCTGGATCTTGAGATGCTTGGCTGTCCTCAATGGCAGATGCGTTGGCATCGCTCTGATCATCATCGTCATCTTCTGAACCGCTGGAGGAGCCACTATCGCTGGACCCTTCCTCGGACAACAGATCCCCATCGTCGGGCACGTCATTGGCAGAAGGTTCTTTTCGTTCGCCACTGTCCTTGTGTTTTTGATAGGGGCACCCCAGTTCCGAAGGTTTTTGGTTGCTGGGGGTGGGGAGTTGGATGCACTCGGACTCTGACAGTCTGACGACGCAAGCCTTCTCTCTGACTTCCAGACGGGAATCCTTAACCCGAGTTACACTGGGGATCGTCAAGAAATTCCGTCAGTAGGCACAGTACGTGTCATTCGGCCAGAAGGAAGGGGGCGATGTGCTGAGGGCATGCTGAACCGGGTACCCCCAGTCCTTACTAAACACAGGCAGAAGAAACGCCATGGTGGGGGCTGTCCCTTGTGTCCGCACATGTAGCTCCCTAAAGCAGAAGCAATCCAAAGGCAAGGCGGGCGCCGGCAAGTGAAGGCTAGGTGGTTGGGGGGACGATCCTTCTTTCTTGATTGAGTAGAGTGGCAAGACGAGGAAGGCCCTGTCTGTGAAGTGAGGGTTGAAATCGGCGCAAATGGCTGCCAGCGCGCCGCATCCGTGTGGTGTCTTGGCCATCCCATCGTTGGCTTTCGACGTTATAAAGTGAATAGCTGTGTTCAAGTTCACCAGGACTTGCTGCGGATGAACAAAAACAGCAGTGGCTGAATAGATGAAGTTGTCTTTGGGAAAACTTGCATCGTCCTGATGATACCCCTGGATGATGGGGGGCTGGATGTCTTGTGGGCCATATGTGATGAATAAAGCCTGGCTGCGTGGTTGCTTGTCGGTGACAGGCGCCAGTGTGCAGGGAGCATTTTCCTTGGGATACCGTTGGACCCAGGCCTCTTCCATCAGGACCCAGTCCATGATGAAAGTAGGGATGTCCTCGCGGGGCTTGAAAAGGGCGTCCACCTTGCTCCATTGTATTTCCCACGCACTCTGTAGCATGGCCAAGGGGAACCACTCCAGGTCGTCGAAGGTGATAGCCTGTTCTGGCATCAGACACTGGGAACGGGGAATGGCATCCCGTCGTCCTTTGATGATCTCCTTCAATGTATCCACTTGGAGCTGTCTTGAAATTTCCTCCGTCACCATTTCTGCAACACTGAGAAGATTAATATCAGCGAGTGACTAATGTCGGCTATGACAGACTACTAACAAAGAACCAGACATGACCTACTTAACCAGAGCATGCTCTAGAAAGGAGAACCATGAAGCCACAAACTAGGACGCAGCCCTGTCGTGACAAGCAGTAACCTACTTAAAAGGGACGAATAAGTTAGCCAGGTCAAATATGTCTTTGATGGAGTAAATCTGTCGTGACAACCTCATCGATACTGTACTTCAACACCATCTGTTGCGACAAAGGTCTTAGCAGCTTGGACATTCACCGACTTCGACAAGGCATTCGACGCGACAAAGATCAACAATACATCATACATGACAAATGGGTTTGCCTACTTTAGCTTCATGTGACGTTGCCCAACATGACAGAGATAATCTGGTTATCTGTTGGATATGACATTTGTAATCATCCACCTTATAGGACTTCGTTTTGATACAACAAGTTAGCACGACACAACAGGCTGATTGCTCTGTTGTGAGCGACGGAATTACCCACCTACTTTATGGCTGTTCTTTAATATCTAAGTGCCTAATACAAGCCAGCCCAACACGACAGGCTGGCTGCCCTGTCATGAGCGACAGACAGAGGAAGGAAATGACAAGATAAAATACTCACCAGCTGCTAAATCTATCAAGGTCCAATTGTCGTTTACGATGAGGAAAGCTAGTCACCAACATAAAAATTCATGAGAGAGAAGATGAAACACGTCCAGCTTGTTTGAAGGTCTGGAGAGAAATGAGGGTCTTATGACCTTTCTGCACTGAAGTTCCAAAATTTACCACAAAGAGGGCATGAAAAATCATTAAAACATCTGTAAGGTGGCAGCACTGTGCTGAGTCAACCAATCAGAAACGAGCACGTAACCGGAAGTGACGTCACACAAAAAGGTCTATAAAAGGGCCAGTTTCCATGCCAACCGTCATTTCGGCTGCTGGAGCCAGAGAGGAAACATCTAAAACACCAAATCCATGCAACATGTCGGCCACAGCTTGTTGCGTCGAAGACAACACATGTATCTACGAGAAAATCAGACAGAAAACAGGACAAGCTCTCGACGGCGGGCAATCGACGTGCCAATAGGGGCGTTCATAGAGAACAATGGGATGCGAGTCATTTTGTCGAAACACGACGAGGGGTTGCATGTGTCCTTGGCGTATAGCCAACAAAAGTCTAGGGGAGAGTCCGACTCTCCATTAGTTGTCATAAAGGTAGTTTGTCATAAGTGATTAATTGTTAAACGTTTTCTATGTCGCCTTGTTTTCAGACTTGTTGGCATAATAAGTACCCAATGCGGCTGTTTCCAGCAGTTTGAGCAGCTGGCGCGCAGATATTCATGGCTCCACAACATGTTGATACCCGGCGCCAGAAAAGAGATGCTCATAATTTTTATGTGTGGCTTCTTCGATGCTTTTGGAGTGGCAACGCTCACCTCCGCCATGTCTGCTGATCATGGCGTCGTTCGGGTGGTGTGCCTTTGATGTGGGGGTGCAGAGTCGAACGGATGTTTGTCCTGGATGCATGGCATCCCGACCCCACCACTCCCAGCGTCCTCATCACCCCTACAGTCCCGAGCGCCAATGCGACCTGCTTTGAGCCCATGTGACATTGATGGCGAACTACATCGACCCTTGCAAGGTACAAGATGGCCTCTATGACCACTTACGAACCATCTACGATGATGTGCACCTCCAACAGGTTACTGTCGGGGAGCCACCTTACGAGAACTTCCAGATGCAGTATTCAGAGATTATGTCGATACTTCAGGAGGTTCGTCACATCAACGTCCACGACAGGCAGCCAGAGGGGTACCTGCACCCTGTTGCCCTCAGTGCGGAGGACCGCCGGAGACTGTGTGAGCCAGACTACCAGGGACCAGACTACCCCAGCCTGTTGGATGTGGATCATCAGGTGGAGGTCACCAAAGTCACAAAATGGAGTGACAAATTCATAGGGGGGAGCCCTGTCTATGACCATCGACTAGGGGGACCAGAGCCAGCAATGCCACCCTACGTGTTCGAACCTGAAGACGATGAGGATGAGGAGGACAATGGCAGCACGAGCGAGTCAGACAGCTCTTTGACGGAGGAGCAGGAAGAGGGAGCTGACACCATCACCCCTGAGACTGCTGTTGAAAGTACCGACACAGAGCTCACAGGCCTGGCCCAGTCCAGCATCGTGCTCACAAACAGTGACCACGAGGCGGTCGAGCTCAGGGCATCGAGTCAGACGCGGCCGTCGGATGGCGATGACACAGAGCCCTGTCAGAGCCCCAGCAAGAAGAGGCGTAGTGAAAAGTGGGATGTCCGTCCAAAGAAGACTACAAGGGATGACACGGTGCCCGTGACGACAGATGCGAAAGAGGCCGTGATCGACGTAAACCTGACAGTTTGGACGTGGAAGCAGTGGCTGCCAGAGACCGCATTGGCCTTGGTAGGGGACAACCCCTCCAGCCCAGGACCTATGAGGACCCAGATGTGCCCAGGACATCCCTGGGGAAGTCCTACTCTGTCTTCAACAGACCTGCTCCCATGCCACTAAGCTATCCCAAGGCCACCAGCCTAGCTGCCCAGCCAACAACTCGTTGGGGCCAGTGGGACCAAACGACGAGACAATCGGGGGCACCCAAGACTGTCACCCACACAATGACTGTAAAGAGTTCATTGTGTCGGGCCAAGGGGGTATTCCGCAAGAGTGCTGTTGTGTACGATGAGTTCAAGACTGACCCGGAAAAGGCATTGAGTGTGCTGGGAGGAATGTTTTCCTGGGATGAATACCACAAAGAAATAGACACCCTGCAACACTTCGGCGGGGGTCGCAAGGACGCGACCCATGCCTGCCACGTGCTAGCTAATATTGTACGATTTGTCATCTGCGCCAGCCAGGGGTTCCACTGTCGAGCCTATCATTGACCCAGACCTAGAGAGTGCAGACCCACAACCCGCAGATGCGCTGGTGCCTGAGATTGACTGGGATCAAGCCCTGATGATGCATGGGAGCGGCGATGGAGAGAACCGGATGCTCGATGTGTGGGCCCAGTTTTACATCATGTGGCGCCATTACCTAGCTGTCATCCAATACTGGGAGGACGCCGAGTCACTACATCCCTATGGCAGCCCTGTTCGCGACATGAGCAACCTGGTGTTCTTCATGTTATACCAGTTGAATGCCATCTGCAGGGAGCACGAGACGGGCATCCGATTCAAGATCCTCAACGTGAAGCTAGACACGCCTTGGGACCGGTACGTTGCTGAGATGAAGTCAACCCTCGACATTCCCCAGCTCAAGAAGTCGCAGCAGGAGCTCATCAGCCGAGTAGAGCAGCTGGAGGAGTGGAAGAAGCGGCGCTATGAGAATGAAGCAAACGACAAGGTCCGTACTCTGTGCCAATTCGGGGGCGACCTAGCGCATCTCCCCAAGCCCCGTCACGTCCCAGAGGATCACCTGGGGAACCCGGCCAAGTTCTTTCAGGAATATAACCGGACCCATCCTAGTCGCACCACAGGGATGCGTCCGGAGGTAAGGTACAAGCCAGCTGGAATGGAGTCGACTCTGTCCATGGGCAACCTGATGTCCAAGGCGGCCCGCTTGCAGATGTTACACCTGGAGAAGGAGGAGGACGTTCTTCGTTGTCAAATCCACCGTAAGGAGGAGCAAAGGGCACGTCGAGCTTATAGCGGTGAGCGAGATGGCGAAGCCTCTACCATGCAGCCACAATTTGACTCGCCTAGGCGTAAAACCCAGGCCACTTCAACAGTGACCACTGTGACCCCAATGTCATCTGTGCCCACAGCCCCATCCAGCGCTGTCACACATTGTGTCCCGTCTACGACAGTTCAAATGGTGGCTTCCATGGCTCCAGAAGCGGAAGTGACACCATCCACCACAGAAGACCCGCCAAGGAGTCTACCCGGCATACGATCGCCTAGTGGTACACGAGGAGATGACAAAGCAACTGCGAGCTTCAGGCTACCAGTCCCTTCTCCTCGCACCCGCACCATCACCCTGGACCAATACCGCCAGCGACAGGCACCGAGAGAACAGGCAGCAGCTGTGGATCCCCAATTTCAAGACTACGACCAAGGGGAGAACTACGAAGACTACCAAATAGAAATGGAGTCTGTCCTGAGCACACCCATGCACACATCGACGCTGCCAGAACCGATGCAGATGTCGCCCCAGGTTGCGTCAGTGGCCCCTAGGCCTATGGAGACACAACAACCTGATGACGAGCAGGCTGCATCTGGTGACACCACCCTCAGATGAACTCCAGGGGCGACCCGTCCATCAACTCCTGCCCCAGACAGCTTAAGTGGAAGTGTCGTTACGGCGAGCCTGTCTCTGAGTGAAGAGGACTGTCTACTAGCACCGCCGGCATACCAGCAAGCGCTGCGGTGCTAATGACGGAAAGCTTACATGAGATTACCCACGATGAGCTGGACATGATATCCGCAACAATCGAAGCTATTCGTGAGAGGTGGATCACAGCGTTGGGCATTAGATGGCCAGGCAGCATGCCATTTCAGTGACCGATGATAGAACTACCCGCGATGGTGTCTGGAATGTGCAACATCATGAGAAACCTGAGTCCGACCGTTGTTGGGGGGCTGCCACCCTACTCGGTCATGGACCCTGAAACCCAGAGGGCCGTCGAAAGCATCCTCAACAGGGACTCACCCCAGCAGAGTTGAGGGTGCCGTCGCATCCCACTTTCACCTCAGATCTCATCCGACACGAAACTACCACCGGACGTGACACCTGAACCAGACATACTCATCCCAGGGAGGACCACTTCACAGGATGGAACCCGAGAAGTCGCCCAGACACAGGACCCATAAGGCTACACCCAATCATGGATCACGGATAGGACTCTCAGGTTAAATGTCTCGTATCTCATATATTGTATTAATGTCTCTTTATTCCAGACATCATGACGTAAAACCGAAAGTGCCATAATTGATTATGTAAATACGTTAGAGTTGGTTTGTTGTGGACGCCTTAAGCGTAGAATTTGTTGTAGATGCCTTAAGCATAGGATTTGTCGTAGACACCTTAAGCGTAGACACTCTGTGTCATTTGTCATGTAGTTAGTCATTTTTGCGACGATAGTTCAGTATTATTCGCGACGTTTACGTATCCTGCTGTAGCGTTACTGTAGAATTGTTGCGTACGCCCGACGTGTGCTTGTAGTTGTGTAAATAGTATTTTCTAGGTATTTGTCGATACGACCACCGTTCATGTTCTATTGTGTCGCCTTACAACACGGTTGCCTCACGACTTACGTGATGGAATTTTAATGTTACGACAAGATGCATTATACCAGATTGTTCATCAAATGCCTAAAATGTGATATCTACTTGTCTAAGATGACCTTATACTTGATTATTGTTATCATATTTTATTGTCGTCTTAGTTTTAAAGGTCTTGCTGTATAGTCTACATTGATTTTTTAATGTCTACATCATTGTGCATCTTACATGTTAGTCCGTACCATTGTCATCTTTATTGATTGTTATTCATGTTGCACATCGATCTTGTTAGTCATTAAACATCGCCATTTTTATTAGGTGGTTTAAGTTTACACTTAAACCACCTTATAGCATAGCGCATGGCAACTTTGAATCGGCAATTTGGGACACTTC
>JBCAUG010286198.1:0-33116 GCA_038406175.1 Haplosyllis leylae | reverse complement strand
CAGTGTTTAAAAATTCAGGAACATTAATTCCATCCATTTTTTTCAATAGTATGTTTGTATTTTATTATTATTGTAATTACTATTGTGATTTCTTTTGTATTTATAGTGGAATATATTAAAATCCTTGGGCCACTATGGAGGAATAAATTAAAATCCTTGGGCCACTATGGTGGAATACATTAAAACTCTTGGGCCACTATGGCGGAATAAATTATCAGCCAAAGGTCACCAAAAGTTCAAATATTTATGTAATTTTTCAGCCAAAGGTCACCAAAAGTTCAAAGGGCCATCTATGAGGGAGTGATTACTTAATCCCCTGAATGGGGGGATTACGTAATTACTCCGCCATAGTGGCCCTATATTCTCTTGTATTTACTTTCCACCCCACAGAAGACAACATAATATTGTTTACTTGTCTTTTCATTATGTGACTTCACTTATGATGTATCACTAGGTTAGCTTTATTAGTGCCAGGAAGGCTGTTACACAGGGAACACTGCATCAACCACAGCTTATTAATGTCCTCTTGAGACTACTGATTGCTGTGGAAAAGTGGACCACGTTTGGTTCTAGCTTGTCTGAGTCATTTGTACGAAGCTTCTAATGCAAATTATTTCATGTGGCATTCTTTATCAGTGACAGTCATGCTGCAAGATGAATGCAATGATTTTTCAAGAAAAAATATTTGCATGGAATGTGTGGAATATTCTTCCGTCGTACTTTCGTAAAATTTCAAAGCGCAGACAAGGACAAATGTTCTCTAACTGACAGAACTATTCAATTTTGTACCTGAAACGACCTAATCAAATAGGTGCGAAAGTATCAATTAGACCTTCAGTATGTTTAATCTTCGATGAACAGGTATTTGAAGCTGTCTTTGTTACTTCTCACCAATTCCTTTGTTCTTGATTGGAACCAGTTATCTCCGGCAATTCTTAATTCTGGAATGGTGCACAGAAATGCCGACTCCTTGAGGAAAAGTGTAAATTTTAATTTTTAAAACTAAATCTGTGTCATTAAATGCTTGTGCAGATGTATACATATTGCTTGAAATTAATTGTTCATTATTGGTCATAACATTGGATTTCTCTATTTAGCACCATTAACATGCTCATTTCATGGCCATGTTTAACACTGGTATAAAACTACACCTTCTCTTTTCCAATATCCTAAATGTTTCAATATTTGTATAAATTGGCACTGACGATCTGTTTGGTTGCAACACAGTAAAGGCAGGGCAATCTTTACCAGAGGCTAATTGTTGTCAATGTGATTGCAGCTAATAGGATCGTGAGAGGAATAATATAACTTTGCAGTAGCCAAAGAACTGGCTGATATTTGATATCAAACACTCCAATCCGTATAAGCTGCATGAAGGTTGAAAAACTGAGCGGAATAAAGTATTAAGATGGATTTGTTGGTGGTCCTACTTCTGTTTATGGTGTGCAGAACTTGCCGACTTTTTGCGTAATTCTCTCCAAATAAATTATTTGCCCCTGATGTTATCATGCCTTATTACTGAATATAAATTTTGGTTATTGCTATCGTCAAACAGACGATCATTTCACCTAGAACAACATCCTGGAAACAAGTAAATGCATAATTTCACGAAGCCTGAAAAATGGCAAATTCATGGATCTATCAGCATTAAGAACAGCGGTTTTACGTGTATTTCTTGTGGAATGTCAATTCAAGATTAGACCACGGGGACATCTTCACGTTGTGCTAGTGCACCATTATGGATATAAAGTGAGTTACTTCACAGATGTTCCACTCAATGTCAAATATTTTTACTTTCACTGAAATGACATGTGTACTAAAAGGAATTTAAATGTTCAGCATTTTACTCAACCAAGGCTCACGTCTACAAATCTAATTTTTAAGAAATTAAACGTTTTAACAATGATAAATTACCACAGAAATAAATGCAGAACAGATATTTATATTTGCAAATAACTTCATCCTAATGGTTCCTTGAATGACAGTTGCATATTGATCCGATTATGTTTGATGTTATTGCAAAACCAATCCAGTCTGCTTTACATGAAACTTTTCAAAACTGTGTATTTAATTGTCCCAATTCCGCTTCACATAAATATGTCTGCGTTTCATAAAGGGCATTCCAAAACATACCCCAATATCACTCATGCATTATTTCCATGTATTGGAATACCTATGAGAATTTCTGTCAGTAGTATTGGGGGTCATAATTTTTGATGTTTACTCGTGGCAGAATGGATGACCCAAATCCGGAGGAACGTTTCAGTGGTACAAATCCAAATTATTTTGCAATTTTATTTGAGTATTCAATATCGTGATACGCCGAAAGTTCTTTTTCTAGTTTTTTTTTGTCTAAACCCATTGTTACAAATGCACCAGCGTTGAATTTGATGGGAAACGTAAGAAGTCTTGAGAATAAACACTTCCGTCCTTTGATCTTTACATTCTGGACTATGGTGAATAGTTGGTGACAGCATGCCGGAGGGCTGACATATTTGGAACCGAATGTTCTTTGCCAGGAAGCTAATTGTTGTCAATGTGATTTGAGCTAATAGGATCGTGAGTGGAATAATATGGCTTCGCAGCAACGAGGAGTCTCACTGATATTTGGCATTAAACGCACCAATCAATGAGAGTAATGTGATCATCTGTTGATCTTACAATATGAATGAAGCAATGTAAAGACTCATATTTGTAAGTAAAACACTCTGAATTGAGATAGATGTGAATCATGTTTTCGCGTACTGCACGAAGAATAATGTGAGAAAATGAATGTTCTCTCAAGTGGTGATTATTGAGTATTGCTTCTGATATACTGGGTGTTACGGATGAATTACCATCACCATCTTGTTTGTACACATAACAAAAAGCGTCAACGACTTGTCACCATACTCATTTATCCCGTCGTCTTACGATCAGATTTTGAAACTGTCGGACTGTGGTCAACCAAGCGATACGTTCAAAGCCATTCCCTTACATATATATAAAGAAAGTATATATTAATCAGAATTTCGGTATTTTGTTTGTAATCAACGCCACGGAAAGACGAACACGATTATTTCGTGATCTTTCAGTGCACTACCGGGACTGGTGAATTTGGCTCATTACTTCTGGATGAAGAGACATCCACACATCTTCACGGAAGCTAAATGGTCTTTGATAAAAGTATCAGAGATCATACTATTGTATGATACGACTTCAAGGAAAAGAATAAGCTCTTAGCGTTGTTCCTGTGCTTTTATCTCTGATGATGTGAGGGGCTAACTCAAAAGCAATTGTGCTGTTGTCGCCTCAGTAGCAATAAATCAGGTTTCAAAAGAAGTAGTTGATATTAATACCTTTTACTACATATACTCTTTGTAAAGTCGATACAGAGAACACCAGTAAAGCAACAGCTGCCCGAATCTCTTCCTGTAAAAGGCGGTACAGCTTCAATAGACAGTGACAGTCTGCTGTTACTTCAGAACCTAATGGGACCAAAGTTGCTTGCTCTTGTCAGACACCATAGATTCCAGTGACTAATTGTTGTCAATGTGATCGCAAATAATTGTATCATGAGCAGAATTATTGGAGGAACTAGGTGGAGTTAGAACAATGTTAATATTCCGAGAACGAGAATTGAACAAGAAGACACTGATCGCATTGATACTGGTAAGATTTCATACTGGAGTATTAATTTCTTTGTAATTTTAGACCCATTCCAAAAAACAGCAAATATGTTTTCTGAATAATAATAGTAGACAAATAAAGTTTGTACGAATTTCCCCATAGTTACAGATCAGGCACGCATTCCATGGTGTAAAGTGAAGGCAGCAAGTGAAACTTGCTATGCTATTGGTTTATGTAGTATTCATCAACAAAAGATTAGGAAAGATACTAACAATATATGTAAAAAACATCAAAGCGGGGTTTGTACCGGCGTCGGGGAAAAGATTTTTATGTATGAGAATAATAATTCAGTGCCTCGAGAATCTTCATAATGAAGTGCATTAGCTCATTTCTATTCTTTGATGCTGATACCATGGTTTGCCTTGCACACAACTTCAAATGCCATATCGTAGTAAGTCTTACTTTTCAAACTTCCAAGATTTCCGCATCACTTGGTAGTTGCTGAGATCGAGGCGATACCACAGTATCTATAACTGCGAAATATTTGTTTTCAACAAAATTAAAATTTCAGTCAGAAAGGGGTGAAAATTTTCAGATCTTGGATAAAATGAACTGTGCGAGTTTTTGCTGAATGTCGAGACATCAAAACAACAGAGACAGGTGAACAGTTAATAATTTGATTATCAGATCGATACCAAAATCAAAAGTAGGTGCTTGGGCCAATTGAAAATTTCACTTCTTTTCAAGAAATTAATTTTTCAAATATAATGAGTTGTAATGAGTTAAATTCAATTATTGGCCGATGCTTTCAATTTTTGATCGGTTCGTCAAGCATTTACCTTGTCATCAATGAAACATGTAACACATGCAGACTATCAATTCGACATTTCGGGATAATTCAGAAATAAATGCCTCTTTTGGGACAGCTGCATATTGATTTAATTTCACTCTCCACTGGTAAGATAAAACTTTTCCTGTAACATTATTTTACTGGCAATTAAATAAGTAAATAACTGTTGCCAGAGATTTGTTCTTTGCTTGGCAAATTAAAGAATGAAGAACAGTTGTCACGGAATCCATTCTTTGTGTCACTTCTCTTCAAAAGTCCAGCTGCAGAATCCAACAGAAGGAACAATTTCTTTAAAATTGTACATTAGCATCGTTTATTCTTTAGAAACTTTCAAGGAGATACATAACAACATAATTAGCAAATCTTTCAGATGCCAAATGTTTGTTCTGCTGTGTTGTAACACTGCCAGAGGATGCTTAGTGCACATCAAAAAACAGCACACTGAAAGTTTCTTTTACTTCATATTTTTGTTATATCGACAATTTAATGCATTGCATATTCATCGTAATGCATCTCAACTTTCAAGACCTTTAGGTAACAATAAAACCAGAAGGCTTTATTGTTCCACCAAAAGAGAACTGCCATCAGAAAGAGAATGATAAAATACCGAAGGGCAAACCGGTGTGACTCCCAGTATACTTCAAAGCGTACGTATTCAAGTTGTCTAACAAAGTTTACAATCCGCTCTTTGCTTAGTCCTGAGGGAGCGAAAAACTTTGTACTTTTCGAAAGGGAAACCTCTAAAAGCCCTTTTCTTTTGGATTTTCCAAACGAATAAGCAAGGTGTCATATGAACCTTTACAAAATTTCGTTGACCAACAGTTGATGTTTGGTATCTTGTGATATCATTGGATAATTTTTGAACTTTGTTGAAGGAATGTGAATGTGAATAAATATATTTGCATTGTCTATTACCACATATTGTTAGGTTGTTGGTGAAACAGTGACAACAGGTCACTATATTAATTACATTAACTCAATGGCATGCCCTCTTTTCAAAGTTGTGAATATTTATCAAATTAACAAACATTCATGAAATACTAATATAGTTTTGGCGAATTTAGCTGGCCAGTAGATGTGCACAAAACTAGATAATTCTGGTCAGTAAATACTGCAGTATTGGTGTATTTGTATAGTAGTAAAACTACTGAAGACTGGAAATCGAAAAATAAGGTGGTAATACAGAATTAGATCACGTCTTACATTCTGTACCAATACTTCAGAATTCCTGGAAAGTGAATCAATTAGTGCATTATTAACGAGTAAAATTGAATTCTTACGTGCCTTTATTCTTCCTATTATATTGGTATTCAACAATAATTTCATAACTTAAACCCTCCTATGTGGCGCTCTGATATTGATTTGATTGTGTGATTTTCTCAATTTGGACGTAAATCTTCTTGATCTCGCAACGGTGTATTTTCAAGGAATATTTGATTGGCCATTTCTCATAACATCCAGATATTGCATTTGAGCTGGATTTTATTGGAACTGTCATTCAATATAAATACGAACGCATTGAACAATGCTCCAAAAAGTGTCTGATAAAAAGACAAATTGAAATATCCCTGAAAGCATCTAAAAGACAGTGTATGTGTTTTCTTTTCGTTTTGCGGGAACAGTTAGAAATCAAATATAACATCTGCTTTTTAAATGCAAAATAACAGTATTTTTGAACATTTTTCGCATGTCCTATCTTTCAGGCTACTCATTTAGGTATTTTAAGAATTTATATCTGGTTTAATACAGATGGTGACACAAAACTAAAAAAAAATATAGTCCTCCTGCGTTACCGCAAGAGGCGTGCTGTTCGCAGTGTATCCAGTCCGGGGGAGATGTGGGTACTCCTATCCCTGTCTGGGGGGACTGTCCTGTCGAGGGGGTACCCCCTGACTACAGGTCTCACTGGGCAACCCCCCGCCCGGTAGAAGGACCAGGGATCAGAAACCAGGAGTACCCCCCCCCACCCCGTGGATGGACTAACAAGCTGGAACATTACCTTCCCCATCCTTTGATGCGGGCGGTAACAATGGTTAATTGCGGTAATAACATCCTCACGTATCGGGTTTGAGTTTCAAACGTGACTGCCGGTTTAACCACGATTTTTAATTTAGACATAATGATACTATTTTTGGAATCTAGTTTTGTAGTAGCTCTCAGTAAAACTGTCGTCTTCCGCACTTAATTTCAGTAATGTGATACTCGCCGTTCCTCATCTCTCATTAATGTTAATTTATGTTTTATGCATTACAAGTATCCCAAAAGACGTCTAATCGTGGTCAATGCAGGCTACATAAGAACCTTTATGACAGTGAAGTTCGTCTCCTAAATTTGATTTATTAACATCGTATTTATTATGATTTACTGGTTGAGCTTGATTAGTGTCAAGGAGCTTGAGGAGGAGAACGGACTATCACACCATTGTTTTATATCCCACACGGAATGAGGACTACGACAACTCCGGCAGACACCATGTCACTTGTGTGTCTCGTTCTTTCTCAGAACTTTTCGGAAAGAATACTAGGGCATCTATTGCCTTTATATTCTCTCTCTTTCTCTCTCAAGAATATAATATTCGAGTTTTCAGATTAATATGCAGTTACAACAGTTTTCACACTATTAGTATTCAGTGCTGAAACCTTCGATTCTACTAAATAATATTAAAGTCATTGTGCATTGTGTACATTTAATGGATGGCCATTTCAGGCGCTGAGCCTCAGCTCATCCTAACCTCGGGGTCATATATTTGCGATTCAATATCAAATTCTACTTTGGTATTCCGAGTCCCAATTACCTGACCTGGTTTAATCCTATAAGACACAATAGCAGACAAATTCACAGTGACAGTCCGTTGCAGCCGAGGCAAGGTGCCATGTTTCAAAAGCTAATTGTTTTATTGTGACTGAAATTAATAGGGTCGTGAGCGAAATAATCTGAATGAACGGTAGCCAAGAAGCCAGTAAATATTTTACTTTATTGGCAGTCTGGTTTTAATTTAAAGAAGAACCAAATACTGTATGTACTCGATGATCTTCAAAAACGGTTGCGTTTTATGTCCATTACTATTTCTATGTTATTAGATTTGTGAAAAGCGCAAATACACGATTTGCCGTCATTTCAAGTCTCTGTGGCTTAGTGAGCAAGGCATTGGGATTCTAATCCATAGATGGTTGGTGTTGTGAATTCAAATCCCACTGGAGGCAACTTTATTTTTTGCTGATTTTGAAACCCTCGATGTCAACTTTGTACAAAAATGCCAGAAATGTCAGATTTGTATTATTTAGGAAAAACTCGAATGTAGCGCACGAATGCGCTGAAGCAAGAGCTTTCTTCAGCCAGGATTCAGTGTCAGCTCAGAATTGCCAGTTCTTGATATGCTTGACTTTGCGGTGGCCTCCCAATTGACTGCAACAATTTAATATCATGGACCAGCATCCTGTCATAGAAAACTATTAGAAAGACACAAAGAAAAGCCACACTTGTAAGTTTGCATAAGTTGCAGATGCCAAGCAAGAATACTCGTGGAATCCCCAAGCTGAGTATCCCACTGACAAGCAACTAGAAGAAATTTCCCTGCTTCTTGCCTGAATCAGGATGCAATGCCGGAAGGATGAATCTATTTTTAGAATTACCCCTTGGGGATGGATGGTGGTGGATGGTTACCCATCGATGGGTGACATAAAGCTTGTTTGCAAACAAATAGCTATAATTCATAAATCACAGTTCTAGTTCAAATTCTCCAACACATATGCCGTGCAATATTATTTCACCCTAACTTTGTAAGATGTCATTAATCCATTAGGTTTGAACTATATTTTGCTCTTTTGTCAACACTTGCCGATCTTTTCAAAGTCTCTATATTTTTCATTCGTCGTTGTTTCTTGTTTCAGAGTTGGCATTGTGAACAAAGTCTACTATCAACCCAACAGAGTTTTTCATGGAAAATATTGAATTTAAAGATTTTTTTGCATTTTTCATCATTTTAACTTTTTCGCCTCAGCTCCGCTCTTGAGAGACTGCGCAATCACAAATTACACAAAGAAACACACCTGTTAACTTCAGCTGTCCAAAACATCTACCGCATTTGGTGAATAATTCAAAAAACTTAAATTTTTACCGCGCGAAATTAGATTGTGAATTTTGAATGATAAATCTTGATTACCCTGAATACAGAGATTGAAAAAAGACCCTTTTAGCTCATATTTATATTGCTACAATCGACTTTTCATGAAAAATTTGAATGCCATTTACATTGTGTATTGACATATCTGTGTTTTTGACAATAGTTTCACCTGCTACTTGCAACATTATGTCACTTATTCAGAGTCTTCGTGAATCATCATCAGAGAGCGAGTCTTTGTGATGAGAAGGGCTAATTGTTTCCTGTACTACAGCCTGTGTGACTTTTCTTCACTTTGAAACTGTTACCTAATTAGTATATCTCTGGCACAGGTGTACATGAGCATACCTGTTGTTGACTTCTCTGTTTCGCTTCGTTATTACGGGTCTCCAACAAAGGTTCTCGTGACGTTTTTGTCAGTTGATTTCACTCACATTTACAGTTTTCGTAATTCTTCCGGTTGGTGTGATAAATTAATTTCATCCATGTCTGTACTAACTGTTCTGACAGTTGGTACATGGAAACATGGAACTAATTTATTAAGTTTCAGTTTCTTGTACTAATTCAGAAACAGAATGCAAACGAATTTTTAGTATGCCCTAACTCCCAACAAAATTACTTTCAAAATACAAAATGTACCGGAATTCCCAAGCGAATAATTTGAACGGTGATACAAAAGAGGCTCGTTGGAAAATCTAAGGAGGTCAATTCAACTTTGTAAATGGATTGACTAATTTCATCGATCGAAACAGAACATCTAGGCTCATTTAAGCACAGAAGTTTTACATCTTGATACTCCCTTTGGCACTTACACACGTTTGAGGATGCATTATTTATTCCTAAGTATTTCTTTTCTTTTTTTAACATGCAAAATGGGTTTTAGATGGCAACCGTGAAACAACGAATGTTGTTGTTCTTTTCGGATGGATGTTTTGAGCTACTTCAAAGCTATGAAATGCTACCTGTTAAATGTTTTTCCTCCTTTAAAGCTAAATCGTAAAGAAGTTAACCAAGCCATGTACGGTGGTTGTACTCTTGATCTTTAGACTGCAGACAAATTAATCCTTTACTCTAAGTTTCAAAGGATTTTCCCCTGAATTTCACATAATGGTTTCTTATTGAATGTTTTTAACTTCTCAAAAAAACATTGGGATTATTAGCCTTAAAGATTACAAAACATGTTAGCCTAAACTTCGCTTCCTAAAACTGTTGCTTCCTAAGTTTTACATTTTTATCACTTTATGGATATCATTATTTTTGGCAAGTCTACATGACATTTGAAACATTCATGAAGACACCACACCATACATTTTGTCTCTGAGGGAATGAAATGATCTATCCTCGATCTAATTGTATTTTCTTCCCAACCCCCTATGCCTTTTGAGATCAACACCTTTTTGGTGTGTCAGGCGCACTGCATAGCACGTAGTCCTCCCGACGATAACAAGGGCGTGTCCTTTACTTGCTATTGGTGTAGTTCACCTGGCGAGATTTTCACCTTTTCCAAATGTGAAATATCATCGTATCATAGAATAACTGGTTGACACTGTGATTACGTGGCATAAACTCAAGACAGTTCCAACCTTTACTTGAGAATACTATCCACATCGCAATACTACTATGAAACCAGATGATAAAATACCTATCTGTGCCATTACATTAAACAGTATCAAGTGAGCCAGTGCAAAAACCACAGAACTGTAGTGTGGATGAGAGATTTTGAGACGTAAAACATATTAATGTGTTTACTGGCGTAATAACAATGTAAAGGTCATACTTCTGACGAAGACAGAATCTCAAAGCTGACTTAACCTTTCAGCTTAACGTTCATCCGTACAAATAAATGCTACAAACCAGTTGCTGATCTGCCGAATTTAAGAACTAATTTGACCTACTGGTTTAACCCTACAGGAAACTGTTTCAACGCAAATTGGCATTAAAAATCTGCTGTGTCTAGGCAAGGTGTAATACATGACTCATAATTGCTTCATAGTCACCCAGACCATTGACGTAATGTCTATTGTCCACAGGATCGCCATGGAAACAAAAGATATTTAATATCGGGTAGCTGATCCCAATTTGGTATGGAAGAACGGATCACCTTCGAACTATTCAAAATCAAGAAAACAACTAATCACTCTTGGGAAAGTCGTTCACTTGTGATGCTCAAATATCATTGCACCATTTGAGCAATACAGTCTTTTCCTTCTCGGTTACGTTATCTAGTTGAATTTGAAGACAGTTGGGACCCAGGTCACAAGAATTTAACGCCAGAACAAACACTGCAACAAACTCGGGAGACCCTGCGACAACAAAGACTGAACACATATTCAGTTCCCACTTTACTTTTACACTTCTTTCAAATACTGACTACATTTCGGTAATCCTTGAATATTTGAACCTGTTTTCGACTATCAACCCAAAGTGCGCAAAGTATGCAATATATTTCACACTGTTTACCGTATTAATAGTAATAGGTCTATAACTGTTCGAGTACCACATTGTTTCGAGTAGTCGAGGGCCAATTGCCCGCTCGCCCTTTATCCGATGACTGGAGGGGAAAGGGGTCTAGGCGGGAGGGGTTATATCCCATGACGTATTAGGACCGGAAAGAGGGGGATGCAATGATCCCTGTCCCATGGACAGGTAAACATTACCATCCCACAAACTACGTATGCGGGCGGTAAAGATGCCTTTCTCCGCTGAACTTCAGAAACATGCATGGGTAAATTGCAATATGTTACTTATCATTTCTGCATCTCAATTTGATTTTCAATTACCTATTTATTTTCCATGGAAATCTTGGCTCGGGATTTGAGCATGTTGTTTTATTCATCTCAAACTCAGAATGATATAATTGTGCTGCTGTTGAAAATTCAGCAACATCAATGTGACCAGTCGACGAAGACAGAGACAAAAATGGCCCTCACATTGACAAGTAGATTAAACAACCTTTAAATGAAAAAGGAAATTGGATATGCACGTCTGGAAGTGTGGTGGGGAATGGTGCTAATTGTGGAAATCAATATTGAGGTGTTAGTCAAGCAACAACTGTCTGTGCGGCCAGCATTTCAACTACTGTGGTACAGCTTCAAATGACACTCGCAGTAAATTGCAGAGCGAATCGGATAAAGGTCCATTCCCTGCACAGACAGCATTCGGACTGGGGGGCTGACTGTTATGATTTAGATTTGAAATTTTTCTTAAAACATGGAATAACATTGCGAAAGCGATAAAATGAAATAGTGCTACGTAATACCGTGCATAACTTGCGGTAAGTATATATACTTGTAAATTTAAATGTAAAAAATGTGAATCACTTTATTCCCCAACTAGTGATGCAAAGACAATTCATGAATTCGTGAAGTCTTACTGTCCAGGATGAAATGGTATCTTTTTTATAAAGCTTTGGTTACCGGTTGACCACTCTGTGGCAGCAATGCCTCAGTCTTAAAGGCTGGGAGTGCTTCCCAGGAGTGTTTCACTGGCTTTATCAGAATGGCTCAGCTTGTAGAGCAGTTAGGTTTGGTACAATAGTAATAAACACCTCGTCTTGGGCAGAAGTCTGCGATACTGGAAAGATATCAAGTATTTCATGGTATCATGACCATTAACAGTATAAATAAAAGCCATTCTGTGAATAATGTGAATCTCTCATTTCACATTAAGTATTTTAAAGGAAAGAATATGTTATGTTTTTCCTCGTTTTTCTTCTACATTTTAAAATGTTTGAAAACAAGCGTTCCACAAGTCACCTACCAAAAAGAGAAAATAATATCAACCTAAAATGATTTGCATTTTCCTCATTATAGCCTAATTTGTACTTCCATGAATTGGTGGTATCAATGAAGGATAATTGTCTAATTGTGACCGCATATTCTAAAATGGAATCTAGAAAAAAGGGAATTTTGATTCGAAATTGG
Source organism: Haplosyllis leylae (assembly GCA_038406175.1). Classification (NCBI taxonomy): domain Eukaryota; kingdom Metazoa; phylum Annelida; class Polychaeta; order Phyllodocida; family Syllidae; genus Haplosyllis; species Haplosyllis leylae. The sequence continues at coordinate 20,614 of JBCAUG010286198.1, read as the reverse complement.
TTTCAGCATCGCTGGATATCCCCACCCAAGTGAGCCATTACATTGACAGGTTAAGAATAATTCCATCATAAAGTACTACTCTTGTGACAACTCTGTATTGATTTCATTGTGTGGCACTTCATAGCTAAAATAATCTTTGCTTAATCTCACAATGCCTGTAATAAGACAGAATATTTGATCGAACTCAGCTCAAAGGTAATTGTTGTAAAAAGTAGCAAAATTTTGTTGGAGTTTTTTGTCTCCAGGTAAAAGCAATTGTAAACCATTGAGCGTTAAAACACTGGGCTGTACGATATTGACAATGTAGTAGTCCTGCAATAAATATTTCAGTTCGTGGACATTGAGTGTGTAGAAACTCGAGAAATTCCATTAACTTCCCTAAGAGTTTGGAAATCTAATTAAGAGGATGCCGGTCATTCGGTACCGTACATCTGGCTTAATGTGATAATTAACGTAGCAAATAAACATGTCGGCTACAGTTCTTCAACTTAATTGTGAAGTGGCAAATACTAGATATACCTATAATTGTAAAGTGGCAAATACTAGATATACCTATAATTCTGATATGACTATTTCTGAACACAGAAAAATAAATTTCGAAATTGACCAAGAAACTTGAGAATTCTCTGTGTTGAAAAAATATCTTTTTCGTCAATTCGACCTCGTTAAAGGCAATTTTGTCAACGTTGTCTGCATATTATTCTGCACTATTGTACCGAGACTTTTAATGCACGAGGGTGTGGTCTATATATTACACAAAAGATAAGAAATGGTAGCGAAAACCACAACTAATGAAATTACAAACAAATTCTCAGTACGTCCACCCACTCCCAGACTTAAATATAGCTTATTACGCTCAGCGTAGAACTGCTGACTTAAACTTATCAACGTAAATTGCAGAGCACAAAAAAGAACATATTTAACACCGAGAGAAAGGTGTGGAATTTGTTTATGAAACAAAATCCATGGTAGTATATTTACCTCTTTTCCTTAATTCAACGTTACTGCGAGTTACATATCAAGTACTTCCGCTGTTTTTTTCATTAATTAGTATTACTTACGGGCCTATTGATTAATTTGGCTTTTTTACAATTGCTGAAGAATGCATCTCACATATTCGAAAATGTATCAAATATTAACAGAAATAATTTTATAAATCTCAATTATCACCTTCCCACCATTGTAAAAATTTGGAATGTTAAAAATTCCAACTCATGCTAATAGCATTTAGAAGACCCAGCATACCTTCTAATTAACATAAATCAGTAAAAATTATCACAGTGACTGTCCAGCACAAAATTGGGAAGGATACATGCATTGTTACATGTGACATGTATATGTCCATGTGAGCATCTAGATCTACTATGTATTGGCCCAAATGTGATCAAAACAACTACAGACATCATCACTTGTTATACTTATTATACTGGCCAAAATAATTCAAATTGATTGATCCCATGCACTTCTACCCAAATTTTCAAGAAATTTGCCCCAGCAGCCCCAGTTAATATTTTCTTATTTCACATTGAATTAACTTAGACCTTGTTTCACTTGACCTCTCATATCATATTTGACCTCCCAATTCATCTAACATTTCAATTAGGCCATGACAATAAACTGCAACTTGTCAATTTACCAGAGAACTGTCAACAGCAATTCTCAAAATGTGCCTTAAGGTAGTCTAATGTGTCCTCTACAAAATACCAATGACATTGCACCCATATCATCAACTATTCATGTCATAAACAGATCCACACACTCTAATATTAAAAATTACTCAAATTTATGGCTATATCTTAGACAGCAGACCAAAAGAAATTGCTCACCAATAGAACATATTTTTACACCTTTATGCCACCTTATGGCTCAAAATTTCAAATGTCTTTTGTTTTAAAAATTGTTGAATTTTTTGACATTTTAAAAATTGGCACTTAACAGCCTAGCAAATGCCCAATCATTCATATATTAAAAATCCAAAATAGGACCTGTAGAGCCCCTAGGCTACAATTATAGACTGATTCTTGATCTAATAAATGAATGCTAGGTAACATTAAACCATTGCCAATGTAGCCAAAATTAAACTTGTCCTTTTGATAGCCTGCACCACCCCACTAAGTGCATTGCATCCTCCTAACAATTGATCCATCATATAGCCTAAATACATGTCATCCTTAGACTAAATAAAAATATGAAAGACTTGTTACTTCTTCATCAAGAAAACTTTGATTTTCTGATGCACCCAAATGGCCCTGGAGTTATCAAAAATTTACCTGTGTCAAAAATAGCCAAATAGGTCTTGAGGTGTCTTATGTCCAAATTTGACCCAAAAAATCCAAAAGGAAGTGTCTCAAATTGTCAATGAGAATTGTCAATCACTATGGTAAAAAGTGGATAATACGGATATAAAGTATTACTATTTACAGTTCAGATTTATTTGGATCAAGCAGCAGATGCACCTGACCAATACACTTACCAAATGAAAAATGTTGAAGATAATGAACAAAGGTCCAATGCCTGAATTACAACAAATCCATAGGTTTCTGATTGGTACATGTACCAAATCTATTACAGAGATGCCATGTATTTTGGTTAAAGAGTGCATGGGTGGTGTCAACGAAAGAATTGGCACATAGTAGTTTATCTGTAAAATAGTCCCTGTAATGTTCGTAATCAAAATTTTAAAGCTATACTTTGAAATGATATGTAACTGCAAACATCTAAAGCAACATTTTGTCATTTTAAAATGTAAAATATGTATGCATCTTGATTTTCTGAAAAAATAAAGAACCTGCTGGTTAAAAATCCATTAGTTCACAAAACTTCAAAGTTCGACAAAGAAAAAACAAATGGTTGTGGGGAAATTGGATTCCTGTCATAGCCATTGCATCAAAACAAAGGAACCTTATTTGCTTGCTAAATATTCATCCTTTTCGTTCCTCTTCTGAAAACCAGCATCTGCATACACAAGCTTAATTTCTGATAAAGTAACTGATTCCAAATAAATCAATTTATCGTTCTAATTCAGTTAAACTATCAGGTGATCAAATGATTTCATCCATTATTTTACATGTCTTATACCTTGTAAAAAGTTCCAACTGTCATTTGTAGTACGTGGCGAGTACAACTACAAATTCCACAAAAGAGCTTTTTGTTCTTAAAAGGTAGTGGTAACGGTTGATTGTAAGTTTTAGTCTAGCAAAGGCCACACTATTTAATTTGTTACCTTTTCCTGGGATGGAAAAGGCACTACAGCTCCAATTAGCCAAGATACTGCTCTGTGATTAGCAGAACAGAGAGATAAGTATGAAGCACGTGACTTCTTTTCACTGTATTTGCATTACTAATTTTGTTAAAACTTAAGTTGGAGAATATCGTCGATAACAAGGCATTTTTGTGCTGAACGATTACAAAAGTAATGCGCATCATAGTCAGAGGATCGGTCATTATCCCCGGCACAGGGAACAATGCAAACAAAATAATCCGTCGCGAAAATATTTCAGGGGAAAGTTTTCAATATTTTTTAAAATGTGCACTCTTTTTCCCTTGCAGAACAGAGGAGTAAGCGGCAGAAAGGTCATGGAATAGAAGTCTGCTTGAATTAACTACGACGGTGGAAGAAGATAGCCAACACCCAGCCACAATATAATGAACACGTATAATCAACGCGGATAAATTACTTAATATTAGCAATGGCAATTTCCGCGCAGGTCGCATAATCACGGATTAATATGAATCTCCCCGCAAAGTGGATAGTAAAGCATTGACACATGCGCCTTCTAGTCGATAGTGGTTATTTGCAGGATATTTCATTAGCTGCTCATTAACCTTGGAAACAATGATGGATTACAGTGTTTCCATGTGGATTACAACTTTCTGCTGGTTTCTTACATCAGTATTATTTCAGGCAGGTATCCAAGTCAACTCCCAGGAAAGAGTTACAGGTAAAACTTTTGCATACGTGATAAAAGAATTCTTCTACCTTTGCATGAAAACACACACACAAGAATAAAATTACTACAGAGCACGACTTGTAATTCAGACAAAGAACATCGCAATTCTTTCCTCTTGGAGGTTTGAATATCATATTCTATTTATCATCTTTCTCCATTTACTAATACTAATGTTTAACTCCTCATGTGATCTTCATTTAACAGGAATATTTAGTCTCCAAAATGTCTTATTGAATCGAAACAATATAACATATCACTGTCGGTAGTCAGGGGTGTGACAAATAAGCTTTTGGGCCCATTGCCGGCCACATAGTGAAGCACAAAAGGAGAAGGAGAAGGTATTATTGAGATGCAATAAGAGAAGTTATTCTACCGTTCCCAAATCGCTATACTAGCGCCTATTGCAAACAAACTTTCGCGTCAACGAATTTTTTTAACAAAGCCGCATCGTAGGTTTCTGTTGGGCGAAGAGATTAAAAAAAGGTCCAATTCTATAACGAACAGTTCCAAACGCGCAAACTACGTTGAAAAGGGTTTCCTGAGATATTTCCAACAAATAAGCTTAACGTAATGAAGTTTAATATGAAACTGTCAAAAAACGAAAAGCAGCTCTTTTGAAACGTTTGAACGCTACAGGATGTACATCAATCACACTAAACATTATTACTTTTTGGAAGCACTCAAAAGGCACACTTGTCAGGATTTACTTTATTAGGCACAATACTCTGAATGTGATTTATGTGACAATTTGAACCAAATATGGAATGGATATTATGTGTATAATTTACACAAAGCTGTGGGTTAAGCTGTAGACGCCTAGAGCTGCGAAAAAGATGAAGCTGAATAACATCTAATGGAAGAGTCCCTTTGTGCTCTCTACATCAGCCAACATAATAATGAGGAATGTAGATTAAAAATCACATCATACTTAGAAGTTTAAACTTCAGACTGGTTTACCAATTTAAAACGAAACTAGTTACCAACCACAAGAAAAATAAAAAGAAGGAGTGGTGTTTACATGTCAGGTCCTTAGCATATCTCATCGAGAAGGCAAAGGGCGTTGAGTTAATATCCATCCTAGACACGCAAAGAAACCTAAAATCGAGACGATTAATTTAGATCACACGAGCTGTTTCGACCAGTATCAAACAACTACACCTAGGCTCTGGTTCAACTACTTAATTGTATCGGAATGATTTCAAACAAGGGTACATTAATTAATTGCTCCAGATTTGAATCCATATACAATTACGGTTCTTGTAGTTCTAATAATACACTTTCGGGTTAGAATTAATTCGTTCCTTCTCTTTTAATATTCAATTTGTAGGAACTAGACAGTTGTCGTGTGCAAACTTCACTGATTTGTATGACAATTCCACTCAAGTGGCATCATGAAATTAATTCAATTTGTGTTCGCATGAAACCTTTGCATGATACCATCCCTGATTCAATTGGCAAATTCAAAGGAGCAATGAAATTTTCTGCTGTTCATGTATCTAGGGTATTAGACTCCTTAAGCGCCAGTCTTTTTACTCGAATATGCTCCAAACAGACCTCAGATAACATGATTATAATAAGTTCCTGAGTACTTTATGGTTAATATCTATTTATGGGTTAGGATAGGTAACTTCGAGTACGCCATACGGTTGTACTGAACAAAAAGGAACTAGCTACAAAGCTTTATCTATCACTGCAAACAAAATGAGCTCATTAAGCCTTCCCCTTCAGTAAAGTTCTGCATATCAGGATAGAATGAATCCTTGGTGCCCTAAATCTTACTAGCCTCATGAATACCTGTTGGCGCATATATTCAACACATATACATCACGCCACGTTTAACATAAGAAAATCCTCTCATCTTTTAATCAGTCTCTGTATCATGAAAACACATAGAGCTCTTCTTTGTAAATGATACGTTTACAGTTCGTTTGTAATTATTCCTTTTTTTCTAATTATACTTTAACACAAAAAGATTTACGTCACATACAAAGTTACTGTGGTCTTTGTGGTAAATTTTCGACACTGAAGGACAATTCGTGCTGTCTTGATTCTGTCTAAATAGACATCGTTGTGAACAAACAAAACATTAAGAAAAGAGCCAACAGCCGATTTTTAGCTGTGATGGGAATACCTTTCACCATGAACCTACTATGATTAAGACTGCAAGTTTCTCTTGTTACTAGTTACTGAGCCAAACTTCGTTCAGGCTGTTGGTCATTGTAAGTCATGTCACATTGTGACAATTACTCCCATATTGAAACACAATTTGTTAAGAATTGATCACGATATTGATAAAAATGTGCAGTTTTGGCTAAAACGTAGGGTTGTTACCTCTTGTTTTGATCATCATTCATTGGTCATTGTTCTCAGGATTTATGACTGTTTTCTAATTTGCTTATCTTTAGCAATGATTATTCTTTTAGCATTTATTAATGATTATTTCTGGCATTAATGTTGCTTCACAATCATTAATCAGTGTTTATGTTTGGTTTTAGCTTTAATTCAAATTTCCAAGCATTGATTAATGATTGTCTTTAGCATTAATGTTTGTTCTTAGCGAATATTAATCTGTTTCTTCTTATCAATTATGTTTGTTTTTAACATTGATTAATTTGAATTTTGAAACTGCAAATAGTCATTGGACCATAAATTGAGGACACACAGACGGACAAATGCACAAAATTTTGATCTTGCATTTTCAATACGTAAGGCTGTTTTAAATTAGGCAACAATGAAAAGAGAAGTTGGTCAGTGCTAGTAAAGTGATATTCTAATTGATACATATCTATTATAGCTGTTCTCTATGTGTGAAACCTCCTCGGAAAATCATGAAATAGTATTAAACTGAGTGTCCAGAAAAAGCATAAAAATATCTGCAGTGAAAAACGTGCAGAAGACGAAAAAAGATTAAAGTATACGATTTCAGTGCAAGAATCGGAAATTGTGTGCAGCCAGATGACTGCTTTGTAACGGTTGAGCATATGTGTGGGCTCAATTTAAACTTGATATCTACCATTAACGGTATGCATCGTTCACCTTTTAAAATTGTTAGTAAGCTGCGAGTTGGAAATACATTGCGTTGTGCTTCAAACCTGAATAGAAACTTAAATTAAATATATGCCTGTCTTTCTTCGCGGTTTCGTTCATAACAAAAGATAAATGGAAACGTATCCCCATTGAAGCTGCCTATGAACCGGTATACCGCACAAGTGTCGGATAATTAACAGCTTCATTACACACGAATAGTATCAATAATGTCACCAATTTCCCTGTCTAAAAGGGCATAATATTGCATTAAGTAGCCTGTAAAGGATTGGTCGATAAGCGAAGTTCAACAAGTGACTGTACTGTACTTATCTACCAGTATTACAAGCAATATGTATTTAGTAAAACAAATGCTTTGTGCCTGCAGATATCGGGAACATAGAAAAGTCAGATTCTTCGTCTATTGATTAATTGATCTGCAATTGTAGAACGCGAAGACTTCAAAGTCTATTTGGGGCCAGTGGTAGGTTTTAAAGGCAATGGTACATTTTCCCACGATTCACCAAAGGCTTTTGATTTTTTAGTCTGATCTGTTTTATCAATAATTTACTATTTGAACTAAAATGACTGAAACGTCACAGACTAAAACAACTGTCACGTCCTAAAAAGTTCTGAAAAACAAGATAGGATACCTACTTTGTACATTATTCCAGAAATGAACAATAAAGTATGAGAGAACTGAAATGATTAATTGGTTGGCTTAACCTGTGAGCTATCAATATTGCCACCATTGCTGCATCCAGCAAAAGTTGTTATCACTGACTGCGCCATAGATTGACAGTTAGTAGGCTTCCGCTGGAGATTGCTTTGAGCCGGTATTGTAGGTAGACAAGCTTCCGATTTAATTAAGACAATACTGCATAAAACTCCACTTAACATTCAGAAAACATACAGCAGATCACGGGAAATAAATCTATGTTCGTGTGATGTGAGGAAGTGTAATTTGGCAATTTCGTTCTTCTGTAACACCACAAACTGATTCGGAAACTTCTGTAAAATAATAAAATCGAGGTAGTCACATCAGATTGCAGTATTTCTCTCGAATACATCTAAAAATCAGAGTATTTCAAGAAGCAAACATATTTGAAAGGGGAAAAGGAGTAGTCTTGTCTCAATTCCATAATCTGAATGAATGCTTTATCAGAGTTTCCACATTTGAATCGGTTCAAAATTCCCTGACATTTCCCTGACATATTGCTATTTTTCCCCGACAATTTATTTTATTTTTCCAAGTTAAATACAAAGATTATTTACAAAAACAATTACAAATACCTAGATCTATATTTGTGTTAAATGTAAAGCAATTAATATAAAAGATAGTAGTCATAGAAATAATGAAGCATTTTGAAAAAAGTATGATGGGAATGTATTCTGGGTGAAGCAATGCTAACAAAAATTTTAGGACTTGGAAAAAGTGTACTAGCGAAGGAAGGTTATCATCTGTAGCAAAAATTTAATTGTACTGACAAAATTCCCTGACATTGGTCAAATAGCCAGAATTCCCTGACATTTTTCAAAATTCCCTGACAATGACATGACCTGGAGACAATTTTGTTTTTCCTTGACTTTTCCCTGGCACGTAGCTACCTTGTTTATTTACTCAGCAAAATGATCTGCTTTCCCTTTGCTTCATACTTAATATCCCGACAGGGAATCTTAATAAAGTGAAATTAATCTCACTTCAGAATCTCTGATGTTTCCAAAAAAATTGATTAACTTGAGGACTTCTGTTCAGATCCGCTCCCGATCATTTGAATGGATCTACATCTTCGCATCATCATAAGCAGTTCATGTAACTAAAAAATACTAGACGTACCCTGTGCCAAAACCACTGGTTCATAACTTTCAAGTGTAAACCATCCCGCTCTACTGCTATCATATATGAGAAAGAAATACACCCAATTTTTGTGAATAAACAGCTGGATAACATATCCCTAACATTCTACTTTGTGTATGACACACACAAAAAAAAACCAGCCGAACTGTGAGTAATCCGATTTAAAATCATGTATGAGCGCACATTAGACGGACAATGTTATCTCTCGAATAAATGCTTTGCGTTGACGATTTTATGTTGCCCGAGTTGGCAAAATTAATTCGCTAGTACTTGCTAGTAGGAACATATCACGCGGAGTTAAAGTTAGTCACAAAGGACAACAATCAACATCAGCTCCTTTTGCAAAAAACCAAATGTAAAGACGAGAAGATCCCAACAAACAGGATGAAATACTCTTTTTCTATCTCATTAAGTACGATCTTTCCACATTTTCCTCCTTTGTGCCTTAATGTTACAAAGTAAAGACCATAGAAGAGAGAAAAATACAGTTCACCGGAGCACTGTGCATTTATCTTGCATTTGCCTGTGTCTGATCATAAAGATGAAATATGCTAGTGAAACTTATCTCATAATGGCCCTTCATTATATCACCTGAAAATAGAACAAAACTTTCTCTCAGACATAATGGTAATTTTCAATTCATAACGTTTAGGTATTTTGTGCGAATTATGTCCACCATAATTGCGCCAACAATAGTAATCAGCAGTTTTTTAATGTTATTCTGCATCGGATTACCCTCATTATTTCCAAAAGGCATTTCCTCTAGTTCCATCTTGTTGGACTTTCAAGTCTGTGCTTCTTTTTTACCTTCATTACTGTGACCCTTGGACTCCTGAAGTCACAATGTAAGGTTCTCTTTCAAATCAAGTAGACGTTCTTTGACACCGATCGTCACATCTGTTCCCTCACAGCCGGAAACGATGTTTTACTTTGAAGAACTCAGTTTCTGAACATTGACATAAAAGTTATTCATTATATTGAGACCTTTTTTTGTAAAACATCTTAAGGCTCAAAACAACGAGCGAAAGGAAGGTTTACATAATAAATGTATAAATAATGTCACCAGTTTTTGGTTTCTATTACCGGTTCTACTGTTTTAACTGATTTTGGGTTTTTACTGTCTTAAGCTCAATACCATTCTTAATTGAGCTTTCACCTGGCTATACAGGAGAGCAAGAGTTATTTAATCTCAGGGGGTGACAGCAGTTATTCATGGGTGTTAGTTTGTGCACTGGACCTATGGGAAGGGAGGAGTTGCTGGCTGTACTACTGGGTGAGGGGGTGGAATGGTGGGCAGTTCACTAGAACTCCAGTATCTTTGCAGTTGAGTTGTTGAGTGCCTCTGCTGAAACACTTAGTCTGTGAAGAATACAAACACTCAGCTCGGGTACAGTCTTAATTGATTACTCCTGAGACTGGTTGATGTGAAGAGACCATGAGGAGGTAACATTAAAGCTCCAATAGGCTTGTAGGATGTCCAAGAAACACACATATGTAGAATCTGCCATTGTCTCAAAGTGAGGAGTTTGAGGGGGTAGACTGGAGTCTGCCACTGAATGCAAAACAGCTAATATGTTGACACACACATTGAGTTGAATACAGGTTCACACAAGAGACACACAAGGTTTTTACACATGAGGAACTCAGCTAAGAAACTCTGCAAGACAAAGACATTCATAAGTACAGGAATTACAATATAGGGATTCAATTGATCTCCTCACAATTACATGTACAATCACTACAGAGTCTTTAGAAATGCATTTAAGAGGTTGTGCATGAGGGGGTAATGAGGAGGTGGCCCTCCTCAGGATCTGAAAGTATTGCCAAAACACCTAAAAGTGGCACAAATAGCCTAAACCGTGCAATTTAGCAGATCCTGAATGAGGAGGTGATTCAACTCCTCACAAATACCTGAGAAGTTCCTGCTGTTGCTATAATGACACTGAGCAGTCTGATGGTTATTCTGGAGGTCCTACTTTCATAGAGTGCACCTCCCTTATATACTCAATACCTAACCACCAGAATATTAGTGCAACTACACAAAGTAATTCCTTTGAGGGGGTGGGAATATGGGGAAGGACTGGAGCTATTTAGCACCTTTTTATGGTTAAGCCAGGTACTAGAACACACTAACGCAGTTTGCCACTAATTCCATCTCATTTAAACTAGTAGTTAATGCTGTGGGTGAGTGAGGGGGTGAGTTTCAGTCCTACATGTCAGATGGTGAGGGTGCATGTGATGCAATGACATTGATTGGATATTCCTTGAGGGGGTGAATAGCACGCATGTGATTTGTACAAGATCGGCACATGTGGACCATGTGGGAATAACTGAGGAGGTGGCTGGGGGAGCATTAATGTCCTTCTAGCAATCAGAAGCCAAATACATACACGGTTCACCTCCAACTCCTCAATCTCACAATAGTGTACATTCAACCTGTTATAATAAGATCATATCCTAGACAAGAAAGTCCTCCTGCATGAATGCAAGAGGCATACCAACCATTGTGTAGCAAACCTATCCCATGGGGAAAAAAATTCAAAAAAAAAAAAAATTCAAAAAAAAGTTTTTTTGGGGGGCGGGGGTACCCCTGGCTGGACTGGGTACCCCCTGCCCCCCATTCCCTCCCCTCCACCCCCCCCCAGCTGGACTGGGTACCCCCCCAGCTGCACTGGGTACCCCACCCACCCCCTGTGAACGGACAGACACCTGTGAAAACATTACCTCCTCTCGTACTACGTACGCGGCCGGTAAAAATGACACGACGCCTGTAAAACTGACGTGTTATGAAATGGTTTATATTCAGCAGGAGTTCGTGACTACTGTGAAACTGAAACGTTTAACGCGAGTTGTAGACAAGGAGAAGTCATTGTGATGAAGTCCGCACACTATGGCCGGATGCGACTTGGGCGTTGTGTGAAAAAGGATTTAGGTTACATTGGATGCTTCAAAGGTAAAAGTTACATGAACAAATTGGAAAAAGAATTCATATTAATTTTCATACTAATTATTTTTCCTGTCTCATCGTGAGACAGTGGTACACTGTAACTGTTCTGTATACACACTGAATTATATCTGATGACTTTATGACATTTGTTCTTGATGGCTTGTGTTACGCTGTCTGAAAACATTTACTTTTGGAGAATTGCTGTCTTCCGGGATACAAGTCTATCTTCAATTTATGAAGGCTAAGCCATTTCAAACAATATCATAGATGCAATACCTGTAAAACTAAAAGCAAACACTTTATACATTTCAGACGTGCTCCTCATAGCCGACAGAAAGTGTTCTGGGCGACAATCTTGTATGATACGGATTCCAGATCCTGATTTTGACACAACCCATCCGTGTTTGGATGAGCTCAAGACTTACTTTGAAGTCAGTTACTCTTGTAGAAAAGGTAAATATATAAGAATTCAGTTTTTGATGTAGAACTTTCATATCTCAAAAAGCATTTATGCATGAATACTTCACGTATGTTTCTCAATCTAAGCTCTCTTTTGGAATTCACTGAATATGTCAACCAGTTTTAGAAATAAGGAAACGAAAAGAAATGCAATTTCTTTATCTTTTTGTGGATTAAACCTCATAGGTATGCCTATTCAAAAAGGACTGACTATGTGAAGGTGGATCAGACCAAAGTCTTCCTCTGTGTCTTTTGACAAGGCCTAAATAATTAATAGCAATGCCAAAAATAGTTGTGTTTGTGCGACTATTAATAGACAGTATAGGCATTTTTGCAATAGTTCCTTCAAGATTGATACATTTAAAACGAAAGTTCAAACTTTAAAAATTGAATCAATTTGCTTTACGTTTCAACAACTTATGTATTTCAAGTTTGGTGGCCCGAACATCAGGACCAATGTCACATCGAGAAGGAAGTTGTTTTAAAAAACAGATCAGGATATATTGCCAGTAGTACATCTGCTGCAACAAGTTGTGGTTCCAGTCAACACCCCTACCTAATTCAGGTTGGTTAAAAGTAGCTTTCTTCTTTTGTACTTCAGAAACTGTTTTTGCACGTAATGATACCTTTTTAGAACTCTGTAGTGGCATTGGACTCGGTGATCAAGGACAAATGTCTTTATTTTCAGGCTAAACCAGGGCAGCAAATCAATATTTCCATTTATGACTTTACCTCAGAAACCCCGCCAGGAAATACCTTACCAGAACATGTACACACCTATGTGCCCTGCTTCAAATATGCTGTGAGTGGTCGATATGAAATTGCCTTTCACATGTCCAAATCTACTTTCAACCTGCCAATTACTGCAAGTAAAATATATCTTTCACAATTTACAGATATTTGAGGAGAGAAATGAACTTGAAGGTCATACTGTTGCGGACCTGTGTGCAGGTCACCCTCGTCACCGACATGCCTACATATCTACCAACCATTCAATACAAATTACTGTTGTAACCGATCAACACCAACCGACTCCCTTCTTCATGCTCAAATATGAAGGTATCATTACTTAACATTTGCAACTAAATATTACATCTTGCTCATCCAAAGAAAGGTAATCACCACTTCGTTTTCTTGCATAGACTTCAAAAACACTTGTTGAAAGTACCATTAAACTTCTGTCATTGCATAATACTTTTTAGTTATTGGTTGCGGCGATGTTGAACTTTCACAGGGGGCTTTTCAGACGAGGGATGGAAATGATGTCATAGTTGGCTGCATGACATCAGACCAAACATGGAGACTAAAATGTGTTGACAATACTTGGACTGGCCTTGTGGGAAACTGCTCACACTGTATGTTTACCAAATAATAAAATCTGAACCATCTGCTTAGTATTGCCCAATTAGGCTCGTGACGTAAAATGCTGTAAACAAAAAGGTGTTTCTTTGCAGACGATATCTATGCTATGGATGAGAAGGATATTCGAAAGACAAGACATTCTTTTGGTACATCTGTTATTATCATATTTCTCATGGCGTTCCTTGTGGGAGTTATCGTCTTTTCCATCGGATTCGTCATATTTAAAAGGTATTAATTAATTCAACCGATTTAATTATGTAAGGTAGCAAAGTAGCAGTGTACAGTCTAAATAATAATTTGATTTTTGTCTTCTAGGTGCAAAACTCGACGGGGACATGCCACACACATGTCGCTGAGCACAGCTGAACCTGGACCAGATGCCGAACTGCATGCTGGGAAACACGTCACATTACATCTTCCTGTTGATCAGAAGACACCATGCCAGAAAGCTCCTCAGGCGAGTGAGTCCACTCCACAGACCCAACAAGATGGCAATGAGTATGCCCACATATGGCAGTGTACTCTACACAGATCAGAGCCAGATTGCCACGTCAAAGACAATGAGAGAAATGCCAGTAGACAATGTCACACCTTGCCAGCTTCTGTCAAACATTCAGCAGCATGTATTATTAGTGACAGAGCCAGACAAATCCCTCTTTCCGGAGAAGCAGAGGAATTCTACAGCTCTGGAATGGGTACATTCCATTCTCACTTACCAGATGAGGTTGCCATGCAACATGAAAGACTTCCAGATGTGACATTACCAAGATCGAAACACCCCAGGGTGGAAACACAACATGCACCAACATGTTCCTTTGCCAAAGCAAGATATTTTGTCTTAGACAAGGATGTTGTACTAAAAGAAGTCACTGGAGCTCACAACAGGGAAGGACATTCCAGCGATTCTCGGCCGGAGCATACAAGACAAGCTTCTACACTGGACTTCAGAACCTTCAAACAGTAACTACACACGGCGCTACAAATTATTATATGAACATTTATACTGTTGAATAAATATATTAACAAGAAAAATGTAATAAAACTATGTACATTGAGAGAAGATGCTGCTTTACAGTAAGTGTGAATACATCGATGAAACGTGCCCCTATCCATTCGAAATGTCAAAACAAAAAGGTTTATAAAGATTTATTTAGTTATGATTATATCTTCCTTTGAAGCAAGGAATTAATTAAAGATCTTTGTGTTTGTTCCAAATCATTATGGAATCGACGTATCTTCGCTCATACCATAAAGGCTTATTACTAGACAGCCGCAAAATCAAATGATTCCCACACTTAGTATGTTTTCAGGGTACAGTAATTTTACAGTAATTTTGAAAGATACTAAATTGTACCAGATTTGCAAAAGGTCACTGATATGGACTATTGATGATGGAATATGCACAGAACTAAAATTCATAATTATGTGATATCAACAAGATAACATGTTGTTTTATCTTATGTTGCTGTGTCGTAAGAATAATTTTTGTGAAATAAAGACTGAAAGATATTAACAAAATTTCATGTACACGCAGTGGTGCCATTTTGATCAATAGTTTTACAAATGTCAAATGTTCCGCGACGAAAATCAAATACACCATGGCAGCTTTGTGTAAATTGGCGGAAGATAGATGACACTCATCCTCACACAAATCTGGCATTGAACATTCAAGCCAGACAGATACTGCACAATTAATTGCTTCATTTAACCTGAAAGCTATCAATAATGTCACCAATTACACACCCTAGAAAATCTTTATCACATACAGTTTGAAAAGTGAAGCACTTGCTAAGGAGACAAATTCGATAGGTAATAGCTTTCCCTGGCAGCTGATGTAATTTAGCGCATCGGAAGAAAGGCACACATTCATCAACTTGGCATGCATCCCTTTTATAATACTTTGACAGTTCTTTACTACTTAAGCACAGCGCATTTCAGAAAAAAAAATCTTGTAAAAATAAGCGGCCGTATTTTGCCCAGTTTGAAATTGTTTCCAGAATATTTCCAATTAATTGATACACACACGCAAAGGCTAAGCTCAATCTGCACGACATAGCTCTCTCGTAATTGACACTGATCCTCATTTCAGTTCAAAATTTTGAAACTATGATAGAGATAATTGATCCAGTAATTGCTAAGGTTTTACCAAATACCAGAAAATTGCTTTCATTTGAAATTATAATTCCTGAAGAACTGGACTTCCAGAAAAATGTAAATAATAATGGATATTCCTTATGATTTCAGTTACCTGTCTTGTTCTTCCGATATAAACTTAGAATACAGAAGTTATCAAAATTACTGCATCTAAAGAGACAAAAAGAATAAACTACAACCTCCTTTGACGTTACATGTATTGTATGTATTTTTATAGATCTCATCTTTCCCAGAGAGGAAGCTATTTGAGATGGAAACAAAATGAAAGCTAAACCTTGACAGTAAGTCTGTCATCGCTACATTTCTTCTGGCAAAAAGTCACAGTATATTTCACAATGAGGACAGTTTACAAATGAGAAATTTGGTTTGTCAATCTGTGATCACATGATTACAATAATAACCCGAATATGCCATTGAGAGAAGAACAGAAAAGAAGAAAAACGATTGCTGTTCAGTTGAAAGTACCTACATCTCACTGGAGAAACTGTTTTTCAAGGTGAAATAGTAATTTTCAACAACAAAATCCGTGCATATAACGAAGGCCCTATTTTTGGCCTGTGCTTGATTTGGCATCCTACAGATTAAATGCTTCTCAGAACATAGGCTGCACAGTCGAAAGAGAGCGTCACTGTCTTCGTTTTGCGTTATTACTGATAGAAAAAGAACATCAAGTAAGAAAAAGCTAACTTCCTTCACAGCTGGTCGAAAAAGATTTGAGCGACAATGAAGTTCTGTAAAACAGCTGGAAGAAGGGGGTGCACGTAAATTAAGGCAAAGCACTTCATTCATGACATTTACCATATTCACCTTTTACGGTACTGATATTAAAATATTTATCACCATTCCAAAGTTTTTTTCGGAAACATTTTTTTAAATTAGCTTTAGATATATATTGAAAAGAATGTGGTTTAGGCACTGCAGTTCTAAACACAATCAAGAAATCTTTCACGTCTTGATACAAATATTTCAGTGAAAATCAGTAACGGCAATTAAACTTTACCACTATTCAAAGAACCAAGAAATTTGTGTGATCAGGAGCTTCACCACAGATGGCAGGTATCAATTACAAAACCCAGAAAATATTTTTCCAATTTGGTTTGACACATGAAATATTTTATGAAAGGCAAATCTGACAAGAACTACTACGACTTTGGTGCTCTAGAGTAAGCAAATTTGACAGTTGAAATTCAAGACGGAAAGCAAGAGATGTCAGCTAAAATATCAGACACGCAAAAAGTCTCAACACAAATGTGTTTAAAATCTTGTTTGAGATTTCGTTGGCATTAGAAGTTATAGGGAGTCACCCATATGTCACCAACACAAGTAAACACAACTCTTCATGGTTGCCTGGCAAAACAACAAAACCATACATGCGCACCCGAGTTTTCCGTTTCACCAAGGTGTTTTGATTACTACAAATAGTTTCAATTTCTTCACAGGAGTTCAGTAAAAACCGACGAAGTACATCGTTATTTTTTATCTTTTACCGAATGCAACTTATTTTCCTTATTCATGACTTACAAAAACGATGACTGATGCACGTTACCAATCGTACTACTAATTCAGCCATTCCTTCAACACTTCAAACTTGATCGGTACTCGGACAAGCTAACTTTCCATCTGTTGTGAATATCATGCTATGTTTAGTCAGACTACTGTCCCCAAACTGAACAAATTCAATAAACATACAACTGAAGGAAATACTACAATGATACTGGTATTCAATTTTAGGAAGCTTGCAATCTTGCAATTAATTAAATACAAGCAACTGGATTTTCTTCTTTCCGTTCATAATCAAAATAATTGATTCAATTATCCAACTTCAATCAATTGTCCCCGCAACCATCAGGGAGTCAGTGCCAATCACAATACATATTCATGAGATCAGAAGCAGACCTGACCATTTGCCAGTCGCTTAAAAATTTCAACGCAACTTCGTTCCCAGAATTCATAATATTTCGTAAGAAATAATTTCTTTTACTGGCCCGATTGAGAAATTGCCGCCCGGGTACGATATTCGACGGGAGGTTATGTTTTTACAGGTGTTTACAGGTCTGTTAACATGGGGGGTGTAACTCTGTCACTGGTCCTGCCTGGGCGATGGGTTAGCCCTGTTACTGGTCCTGCCCAGATGTGGGAACCCTGTCACTGATCCTGCCCAGGGGGTAGCCCTGTCACAGGACAGGGGTATCCCCCAGACAAGACAGGGGTACCCACCCCTTCCCGGACAGGATAGGGGCACTACTCTTTCATATTTAAAAAAAATAGTATATGAGAGAAAATTCTCTTACACATGTCATTGTAAAAAGGTATTGTAACGACTTCGCAAGGTCTTCCATGGTTAGCGTAATCAATGATGCATTGCATAGAAATGGCAGTGGCAGTGCTATTTCTAGACACCAGATTTTGGCTGAAATGCCGAAAGCTAAGGAGTCATGACTTCTCTGCATTGGCAGAGTAGTCTCCAAACACAGACATGTCATGCACATTGCACTTTTGGTAAAACAGACTTGTGTAGATACTGCACTTTGTGTAACCACTTTGCAAAGGTCCTCAGTGGTTAGTGTAATCAACAATGCATTGCATAAATGGCAATGAGAGTGCTATTTCTAGACACCTGATCTTGGCTGAAATGTTGAAAGCTAAGGTGTCATGACTTCTCTGCATTGGCACTCCAAACACAGATATGTCATGCACCTGTGGTTTTGGCAGGAAACTGTGCATCAGCCTGGATACTGTCCACCAGCTAACAGTGGCTGATGAACTATTGTCAAAGACAGGGAGGGCTGGGTAAAGATTGCCTTGCACCAGGGCAGGCCACTTGCCTCAATGTGACCAAAAAAATGGGTTAATAGGAATACCCATACAGGGACAGATGATATTTCTGTTAAGCAATTTACCTTTTTGAATACGTGACTGTTCCACTCTTTTTTCTAGATTGTTTATCATTTCAGAAATTAATAACCTACTAAATAAATTAATCAATTAACAAGCATGCATTTCATTTATTTTTTTGATTGTTCTGACTTTGTCACTGCAGGGTTTCATCTTTTGTTTTCAAAGCCAATTCAGACCGGACATTGTATCCAGTTCGTAATAACTTTCAATTGTCAAAATGTCTTGCGTCCATTCCATTGTGTAAATTTTAGCATTCAGCCCCAAATTATCCGACAAAAAAGTGCCATAACCCCACCTCTCACATTTCTTCGAAGAAAAAGCAATATACCCCCAAAATACCGCTAGTAATATCTGACCTCAGCTGCACACAGGCACACCAATTTCTAGAATTGAAATTGCCATTTCCCTCCTGAAATTCATCGTTTCATTCTGACTGAGAGGATATCAAAGGCAAAACATGTGACAGAAATCCTGCTACATGTAACCCACCTGAGGGGTTTTGGTCCCATAGATATACCACATCAGTTAAAAGATCCGAAGTAACATTTTTGTCCAATTTTTATTTAAGATGATGTTATAATAAAGCTGGTGAAGTCACAATTGGTCTAATTTTGCTTTAAATGGAGGAGTGACTTTACATTTTTGAAAATGTTTGCATCCTACCCTGCCCCTCAATCCCCTGACAACCACACCCCCTGGCGATGTTTTGTGTACAGTTAATGTTCACTTTTCAGGTACACCTAGTTTCACAGAATACCATTTGATAGAAATAGTGGTGTTGTAGTTGATAATAAACTATGTGCCTCTGGGTGCGCAGATCTGCGTCACTGGGCCACTTTATGATAGGATAAACAAAAGACAGCAAAATATTCGAGGTTTTCAATTTGACCTTCTGATAGAATTCACTGAAATTGTCCAAAACGAAAAGTTACTAAAAGCTATTGTCACTTCCTGTAATATTCGCTCTGTTTTATTTACATGTATTGTATGCGTCACGTGACTCTGTTTTATCCTCATGGGTTGTATGCAATGCATATTTACCTTATTAGAAAAACAAAAAATGTCGACAAATTTGAATAATTTGATGAATTGTCTAAGAAAGTCAAATTGAAAATCCCGTCAGTGGAGTTCATGCATGGCAACTTACGTCAGGAGGCTGTACTTCCCCAGTGTAACGCTGACTTCCCAGTGACAGAACGAAATAGTAAATGCTTGTGAATAGAGCTTGATGGAACAACTGGTCTGAAACACAAAGACGTAAAGAAGTAAATTCCTTTCAAATGCATGTGGTGGTTAGGGGGATAACATGCATGACATTACTACCAATTAAGTTACGCAGAATGGGATATTCTGCAACGAGACGAAGTAAATCAGCTAGGAACAAAGTGGTCAGATTGGCTTTTGCCATAATTTCCAAAACATAACAATTTTTAAACTGACATTGTCCGAAACACCACAAATTAGCTCTTGACTAAATATGATTGGTTTATGACACCGCTTTTGCTTTGGCACATTTGCACTGCCATAGTGCGATTTCCTGCGAAATTCTTTGTACCAAATGTCTAGTTTCAAGAAAATGAGACAAATGAAAGCGGCTAGAATCCCAAAGTTACGTAGTACGTAGTAGTGATACTGTAAATACTACACTAATCAGTGGAGCCTCTTAGGCTCAGACAGGAAACAAGCATGGTACTTCAGTTAAGAGGTATAATCATTTGTCACGTAATCAACAGTTACAAAGTAAAAGTTGAAGCTGTTCCAACTCAGATTTTGAGTAGCAGCTGGGAGGAGATGAGATGCACCAATGTAAAGCTGTGTGCAGATGGCACTCCCAGATGCAGCTTAACCTCTGATTGGATTAGGCACTGCTCAGCACAGTTGTGCTGGTATAAATAGCTGAGGAAACTTCTCAGCAGTGTGCTTTGTGTTTACTTCTTATATATCTATTGAATTGAATTGACT
>JBCAUG010286087.1:5863-17834 GCA_038406175.1 Haplosyllis leylae | reverse complement strand
CCCCCCCCCCCCCCCCCCCCCCCCCCCCCCCCCCCCCCCCCCCCCCCCCCCCCCCCCCCCCCCCCCTCCCCCCCCTTTCCGCCCCGCCAGCCAGAATACTATATAGAACCAGGACGGTTGTGCGGCGCGGGCGGCATGCCTCTTGCGTTCACGCAGAAGGATTTTCTTGTAATTAAATGATAATTTCGAGGACTGTTATACACTGAGTGAAAGTCATTGGAGGAAGTTTTCTAACAAATAGAATGAAGTCAACATCGAACTAAGTAAACACGATAAAAGTGAATCGGACGATCATGAGTAAACATGCTAATCAATCAACAGTATCGTATCTTTAATGAGGAATGATTCGACTAATTTCTTTGTTTCCGGTTTTGCTATTACAAAAGCATAAAGAAGTTTGAAAAGCATATCTGTTTATCTGACCTGCTTATCTATCCTTTAAACTTCGCAACATTTTGAAAACAGTGCACTTGTGTCCGTTTTAGCAATGAATATACAATACGTGTATTAAAAACAAAACAAGAAAGTCCTGCGTGAACGCTAGAGGCATACCGCCCGCGCCGCACATATGTTGGGGGTAACCCCTGGTCCTATCTTTTGGCGGGGGGTGTACTTCCTGTCCTGTCACTTGGCTGAGGTACCTCCCCCCGCTGGACAGTACCAAGGGTATCCCCCCTCCAGACAGGACTACATCACTTGGCTAGTGTACCCCCCCCCCCCACATGTGGACAGACAGACAGGTGTAAAAACATTACTTTCCCACATCCTTCGGAATTCGGGCGGTAAAAAAGAATACCTGTTGTGATATTGTTTGCATTGTGGTGTATGTTGTTTCTTCCTGTGGATATTGCGAGGGTAACAACGATTGTTGTTGATCAGGCGGATGTTCCACAACGGGAAGTACTTCTGCCTGTGTTCGTTGCGGTTGCAGTTGGTGTTGTACTTGTTTTGGAGGAGCTCTTGCCGATGGGACACATAATTGTCCGTCCTTATGCGCTTTCTCTAAATGTCTCCTCAAATCACAGTTTCTATCAAACTTCCGGGGGCATCCTACTATTGTACATGGAATTTGGTCATTTAAGTGAACCCTACAAATGAAATATTTGAACCATATTAGCATAAAGAAGCGAAACAGTTTGCATTGTTTCTCCGTGAAATGATAGATGAAATACAATGTGTTAGAAAGCAGGGTACCTACAGCTTCTGGAAGTCAGGGAATTTGGTATTTCTTTCAAAAATTAGGGAATTTTGATGACACAATATCTTTTATATTTTGATGACACAATATATTTTCATCAGTGAGTACACAGACCTATGTCATTGAATGTGCTACTATAACTTTCAGCCAACTTTTCTGAACACATGATTTTTGATAATATATACACTGGGCAGTAACTGGAGTCCATTTCAAAAGAAATATTATTTATTTTTCAAATGAGTGTGGAAAAAGGTAGAAAATTCTGGAAAAGTCAGGGAAAAATTAGGGAATTCCATGCGGAAAAAATGCAGGTACCCTGAAGTCTACCTTTTGTAATGGTATTTTGCCCCCGACTCGCTTGAGAACTCCATTTGGCACGACGCGTCTTTGCATTTGTACTTTTTCTGTAAATGATGAACGTCAATGTGCCTCTTCATCTTTTCCAAGCTGTCGAACTGTTTTCCGCACTCATAGCAAACTTCCTTATCCTAGAATTACAATAAATGGACAATAATACACGAGTCACTTTCTTTCTTTCAAATCTCATTTGGAAGCTATTTAAGAATTATAAACAAACACTCCACTCCACTTTCGAATCGCGAACTTCCCATGGCTTTGAAACCCAGAAAGTCCAAAACAGGGGTATCAGTGGCCTCACGAAAGGGACTTATGTCCCTAAAAGTTCTTTAAAAAACACTCCATTTTCTGATTAAAACTTACGTGTTCTTCGTGCTTCATTTTCTCGTGTTGCTTGACGTGAGACATCCCACTGAATTCCTTACCGCAGTACCGACATCCCCAATCCTTGACAAACTGTGGATTGTGGATTCTGTGCCAAATGAAGAAAACGAATCACTGATTACTCACATTCAACCGGATTAATCGAGACAAAGCACATAAAACATTTGGTCTTTCGTACAGCTTAAATGGGTTCTACTCAGCACAACGAACTCAGACCAATGAGTTCTGAATTTTTATCGAACTGGGTCTTCATGTGCTATGACGTCAGGCTTATTGACGTCAGAAATGATGTCACAGCATGCAGAACTCAGTTTGAAATTTATCTTCGGACCCACCCACCCTCCCTGTTTTTATGACATTTCCTTTTGTCCATTTGAAATGTTGCTCTCTTCAGGGGGCGGTTTTACAGTGAAAAACTGCAAGTGAAAGTTGTTTGGCTCATGAAATGTGATGTAACTCTATGGTTGAGCCAGGGCATCATTAGATGCAGGAAACAAGAATTTTTACCTTGGCTCAGGGAGGTCATCTCATAGATGAAAATATGTTATTAACAAAGTTGTTAATATTATTGAATGTGCTCTTAATCTGAAGAACAAATTTCCAATCCAAATTGAGAGAGTTGTATTATGCGTAAAAAGAAACTTGTAAAAACAAACACAGATTAAAAGGAAACTTGTAACAAGAAAATCCTCCTGATTGACCGCAAAAGATGTATTACCCGCGGCGTAGCATCATTCACTCTCCTCTGGGGGGGGGGGGGGGCCACCCAGTGTCCTGTCCCGGGGGGGGGGTGCCCCCCTCCCACCTGGGTAACACCCCCCCCCGGGCAGTACCTGGAACAGGACTGGGGGGCACCCCCCAGAAATGACATGGGATCACAGACTGGGAAGGGACCTGGGAGCAGAGTCTGGGGTATCCCCTCGGGTGGTGAACAAACTGAAAACATTACCTTTTGTCGTACGCAGGCGGTAAAAACAAAGTTTGATAACACGTGCATGCAATAGCATTCAAATAATTCCTTCTCAATAGATGCACAATCCCAAAATATTTCTACTCACCTGCTACAAACTAGATGATAGTCAAGGTTTTCTTTTGTTAAGAAATTCTGTTTGCAGTTTGGTCTTGGACAAGGAAACTTCTCTTGTGGAACATACACCATGATGATTTTTCCATCGGCTAGCAAATAGAAGTAATGTTACGAAACCATCTGGCAAATTTATGAAGAACAATTTTTCGGTTCATTCCGAAGGATTTTCAAAATCGTTTTGAGAAATTACAATTCATAGGACAATAGATAAATATCTTGGTACCTTTTCACAATAGTTATACCTATAAATGCAACTTTATCATTTTAGGCGTTAAAAGAGAGATCATTTGAATCGTAACCTGTTTCTCTTGGAATGTTTAGATCGGAGGAGAAATGTGTTGGCAAGATATCCTTTTTCGTTGGACTCTTCTTGTTCTCTAAGGAATACAAAAATTCATCAGAAGTTACAGTTGTCTCTTCGTGCCACTTGGTGGTTTTGAAGTGAAATGAATTTTTGGAATCATTTTCAGTTTAAAATTATTTTTGACGAATCTATAGTCAATGTATCAACAATTGCAGACACTAAAGATTCTCTTTCTTATAATATACTACCATTTCCATTTAGTTTAAAATTTCACAGCCATGTGTACCTTCTATTTTCTTCTTGGAACCTTCTTCTGGTAGAGTATCACTTGTTTCTTCGGTAGATTCATTGTCATCTTCTACGATTGCTTCATTAGGAGAGTTCGCATGTTCTCCCTCAGTTAGGTCTGTTTCGACAGCAGGTTTGATATCCATCTGTCTCCCGTTATTACAATGGCTGTCTTCTTTTCTTTGAGAGGCCGCAGGTCGTTTATTAACAGTGGATTTATGTTTTAGATTCGCGTAAGACTCACAGTTTGAAATCATTGAATGTTGGACTTCTAAAATGTCAAGACAATAGTTGGTGTTGTTTAATTAAAAGGTGATTATTTTGACAGGAATGATCACAATCTTCAGTCAGCGAGCAGTATTTAAATAAAGCGTGGAGGTGACTCACTTATGATAATTTACCTCTTGATTTTTTAATGATTCTTAGAAGAGCATCTGATGATGCCAGTGCTAGTGCCGAAAGACTGAGGTCTGCAGCTAACTCCTCTGCTATTAGGTGCCTTCTGTCGAACATCAGTTGTCTACAAATGATCGTGAAATTCGTTTCAATGAGCTGCTAAAATATACCAATTTTCTTGCAATATTTCAAACTTTTGGGGCCATCAAAATAGTGAACACTTACCCTATAATGAGCATGTACATGTACGTCGAGTCGTCCATCTCTTGAACAGAACCTGTATGCAGGAAAAAAATTACATTTGTACAGTACAGCAGTGGTGAAGATAGTAATTTGATAAAAGGTAAGTTAGAATAATCGTTTTCTTATCCCGAAACAACACTTTCGTTTGCTGTGCAGTTTTCAGATTTACCGAGATCCTTATTGAGGCCTCAACTTTCAAAGAGTTTGGTAGCAATAAGCACCCACAATAATAATTAATTACAAATAAATACGGATGAATCTGCAATACAATACTCACGAATTCCAACTTTCTTCTTATTGTCAATTGTTTTCAAGTAATTTGCTGCTTTCGAGGGAGATTCGTGTGTAGCCTTCTTCTTTCTTCCCATTTTACACGAAAACGAAGTCCTGGAAAAAGATGTAACTTCACCAAGAAGAAATCTAATGAATTTTTCCAACATCAATTATGAACATTGCATTGCAGTTGTGTTGGATCCACCAACCAACATTCAGCCTTTTCCCCAACGTTACATCACCGAATTAAAGATCACATACTATATTTCAGACGCCGTGGAGTCACAATATTGTTGTCAGAAGAGTTGGCTCATGTGCACATTAGAGACTAGTAGAGAGTGAAACCAAGGGAAGTACCACATGGTAAAGTGTGAAGTAACTGTTAAGTGGATCCAAAGTAAAGAATTTCCCATTCTGTTCTACCTTTAGGAAGCAGCAAGAGATTACATGTGCAAAGCTAAACTTCACAACATTCCTTGCCTGTGGTTTCCCAGAAGCAGTGGGAACCCTTACAATATAATAAGCAATGGGTTTCGTATACTATACAGGGGCTGTATTTGTTGAGATTCTGTCGAGTCTCGGAACCACCACCTCTCGTACGTTAGGCCAGTGTCCTACCACCAAGCCAAAAGTCCAGACATTAGGCTCGGGGGGGGGGGGGGGCTAACACCACACCCCCTCTTTTTCTTGAGAGTCTGGTGTTCTCATCAACAATACATCACAGGTTGCTTCCCAACCAATCCCCAGATCAGGCAAGCCAACCTCATCAGTCATTGAATCCCACAATGTCACCTTGGCCTCCCTGCTTTGGCGTACATACCAGTCAACATTTCTGACACCACATGTTGTGACTCTGATCAGTTTTGAACCCACAACCTCTCTCTAGATCTACATAGAGTCTATTGTCTAATTTAATAGCTCTAATTAGAATAAAATTTAAAAAAACGGACCAGAGATTCCAGAGCATTTAGTTCTATGCGTTGAATACATAACAGATGCTATTCATTCCATTAACTTACAACACCTACCTCAATTCTGGAAATCTAAAAAATTAGGCTGAGTGATAATGAACATATAGCAGCTGAAACGTTGTAACGGTCACGTGATGGCTTTCACAGCAGACTGGAATCCTCTCGGAGATGTCTTTTACAGGTTTTGTCACTTTAAAGACATTACATTAACATCATTTACGGTTTTCTCTTTGGAAAAGATTGCACAGTATATGTAGAATATAGGCAATAAGTGAAGTATTCCACTAATACCTTCTGGCCGCGTTTTATTTACATACCCGTCATTTAAAAACCTGTATTATCGCCTTCTGAATTTAGTTACTTTTTCAGGAAATCAGTGAATGAGTAGTATTAAGAAACGTTCAGATTATTTTCATCTAAAATTTCATAGTGTATGATATGCTTATAATACAGTTGACAATGGTCCATGTCACGTTATTTTAGGAAGCAAGAGCTATACGAGATGGGATGGGCGGAGCAAGTGGATCTCTCAAGATTCCTTGTGGCTGCTGCACCTTTTGGAGGACCCATAGGTAAGTATGAAACTTCCGAAGTGGAACTGTTGGAGTTCTAGTTATTATCATGTAACCAGAAAGTTTGGACGTAGTCTAGGGCCCCGTTTACACCGAGCGCCAGTGTCAAAGCTGTGATGACGCTAGCGACCCAGTTCTCATTGAGCACAATGGAGTCGCTCCAAAATGGGTTGCAACCCCATTCTGGAGCACCTATTTGTTTCCATTAATTTCAATAAGATCTATGTTGCAAGCGTCATCGCAGGGTTGATGCTGACGCTTGGTGTAAACAGGGCCTAAAATGTCCAGATCTGCAGGACTAGCATTCCATCACAAACGAAAATACACCTCCCACTATCGACGGGTTCACCCGGGATTGAACTGAAACTGCAGTGAGCGCTAAGTACTGAAAGTTCAAATTATATATGTGTGTGAGTTGGTAACAAATATGACTTGAATGTTCCTGCACAATCACGTTTTATTTTTAGCTCTGATTCGGGACGATTCAAAAATTCAACGTGTACAAGGTTCCACGACAAAACCCATAATCTACATGTTTACAGCTGCTGGCAGAGAATTGGCGGCCATTAGAGTAAGTGCATCCAATTAGCCTAACAAATGTTGTCTTTTACTTTTTAATTTTGTAACGATTTGTGTTGAGATTAACAAACTTAAATAGGAGTGTGTTTGCAATTCATAACTTGTACATTGCGTTATAGTGGAACAGTGGACGGGTACTACAATTAGGATGGTCTTGCACAGAAGACCTACTGTGTGTTCAAGATGACGGGAGTGTTCTTGTTTATGATATCTTTGGAACATTCAAGAGAACTTTCAGTATGGGCCAGGTAAGTTTCTTCTACAGTAGCACGAACAGGTATCGAAAAATATCATCCAAAACAGTCTTAGAGCACCCAGTAATGGATTTTGATATTATCCCAGGAAGCAAAAGACACGAAGGTGATTGACTGCAGGATTTTCAACAGTTTTAATGGAACAGGGATAGCTGTGTTAACCAGTACCTACAGGATCTTTGTCATCAATAATGTTGATGATCCACGTATTCGCAGATTGGCGGAAGTTCCAGGTAATTCAAGTTTATTGTTGATTACATTGAGGGATTGTGTAAAGAAAACACACATATGTTGTTTGGATTTTGTTCTCAACTATTGTACTCAGCAGCCTAATGATATTTGTTCTTTTAGGTCTCGATTCACCTCCAAGTAGTTGGTGCATTATCAACCAAGATAGACAGACACGAGCTTTAGTTGCCAAAGAAGGAGATTTGTTTCTTCTAGATCAAGGTGGACAGTACCAGGAACAAGTATGTTCATTCTTGTAATCAGTTTGCTTCATTTACATTGTGGTGTCACGGCATTACTTGGGTGGTAATACAACAAGGTAGTTTAGATTATTTAAAGGGAATCGACACAAGTGGGGGTCTCAATTTATTAACTTTAATATGTCTCTGAGTGTTATTTTCAAATTATCAATACTAATTGCTTCAAATATATTTTCAGTATCCAGAAATCAGTGCCAAAACCAACGCAATCATAGAAATGGCAGTGTCATTTAACAATAAATATCTGGCGCTGTTCACCGACACTGGGCTACTATGGATAGGATCTTCAGATCTGCAGAAAGTATATTGCGAATTTGATACGAAATGTCCCACAAGGCCACAACAACTTGTCTGGTACGTTTCATGTTTGTACGAAATTTCAATCAATTGGCGATGACCGTCTGAATTCTAGCAGGCTAATACTTTTCTTTTAGACGAAATCAATACCAAGAATTAGTGGTGCCATGTTTGGTAATTCACACATGTTTTTTTTCGAAAGGTGTGGCACAGGTGCCATTGTTGGTTACTGGGAGAACATCTTACTGATGGTTGGGCCACAGAAGGACTGGGTCAAGTATCCTTACCATGAAAGTTGACAAATGCAACAATTTTCAAATTGTAGGTAAACGTATGTGAGTCATGTAAGCTGTAACTGTTGGCGTATTTATTAATATAACCAGTAATATAGCATCATTTTGAGCTTAGTAGAAAGATAACAATCAATGTGTACACAGGATCCAATATACATCAATTTCTGCAGTTACTAGTTCGCGGTATGTAAAGTATATGCATATCAGCACAACACAGTTCTGTATTAGCACCGGGTGAAGACTTAGTACCACAAAACACAAAGAAAGAAAGATTGATTGAATAGATGTTGAAGCTATTTTCCTGTCACTAAACAAGTCTATTTGTAATTTATTCGTTGTTCTTTGAGAAAAAAAAAAAAACATTCACAGGTATGCAATGCCCACAAATAACAAATGCAAAATTAGTCTTTTTTTTCCGTTCACCTGCAGGCTACCTGTGCCCAAAATGTTTAAGACAATTCTCCATACACCCAATGATTTATTCTGAAGAAGAGGTTGCAAAATATGCGTACAAATAAAATGCGAAATACCAGTATGTTCGTTGCATATCCTAACGTTAAAGCTATCGTCACGTTCACACGTAAATTCTCCTTGACAAACGACAGATATATTTACGACAATCCGGTGCATTTGGTTCCAGAACTGGACGGATTGCGCATTGTCGGCCACTACTCGCACGAATTTTTGCAAAGAGTACCAGGTAGCAAATCAAATACATCAAACACTAGATTAAGTTACTAATAACCAAATGACCCCCAAAATAATCTTAAAAAGATTTAACAGCAGCTGGGAATACAAGTTTCAAAGTATATTCAGTTATAGTTAATGACCTAGGCCTTATTGATTCTCAAAAATAATGCTGGAGCCTGAAGGTCATTATTTTTGATAATCAACCAGAGCTTGGTCATTAATAAAATATGTAAAATTTACCATGGCGTTGATATTCTACTCTAAGTAAAAAATAAACAATTTGAAACTCAACAATCATTTTTATAGCACAAGAAAATGAAAATGATTCAACGACAACATCTGTAAATTTTTTAGAATAATAACAAAAATCATACTGTATTAATGGAATTAATAGTTGGTCTGACTACAAGATCTGTATTTACATAAACAAGTTTCATTTACACTGAAATGTACATTAACAGGTGTGGTAGAAGACATATTCAAGATCGGATCTATGGCAAGCGGCGCTATGCTTTATGAAGCTTCGAGAGAATTCCAGGTAAGGAGCACTTTTGTTTTTCCCTTTCACCTACACGAAGATTTTATTCTCTTCGATATTAAATGACACAACATTTGAGGTTACTACACTTTTGGGAAACTCAGGTCGTCTTTGGTTGCAAGAGTAAGCAATACCACACGCAGAAAAGAAGTTATGAAAAAATGAATGTGAATTCGAAAGGACATATTAAATATTAGGGATAGGAATGAGAAAGCTAGTTATGTGCAAGCAGGTATACTTTAGCCCTTTAACAATGAATTAAGTTGTAATTAGCGCCCAGCTGTAACAATCAGATTTCTTGCGGGAAAATAATTGACAACAATGTTCAAAAAAGTTTGGTAACAACCAGCACTCATTTACACCGAGAAGGTTCTTTTTGTATCTTCTTACTCATTGTAAGGAGGACCCAGTGAAAAGTTGATGCACTTGAACAGTGTGACCTTAGAGCGCGGATTCAACAGGTTCGGGGCTCCTGGCTCCGGCGCTTTTCCTTTGAGATCTGCGCTGTACGTGGTTGTGCGCTGGTGGTACGTCGAACTCCACGTTATTCTGTGACGGCTTTGTAGGCGATGGCATGAAAACTATGTCACCAATCTCCCCTAAGTCTTCGGCGTATTGCAAGGATAACCGTGATATGAGCTCGTTTGCGATTTTTTGGGCCTCTTCCTCACTGGCTTGTTTCTCTTGCTGTCTTCGCAGCAATGATTTCTTTGGCGTTGGTGTGAATGTGACGTCACCCACTTCATGCCCGTAGTCGGCTTGTGCCAGGAGACGAATAACGTTCTCAGCGATGTCGTCAGCGTGCATGGGATCGTCGTCATCCTGAGGTTGTTGCCGCTTGCCTTTGTCTTCTACATCAGACAAATATGAATTGCAAATTAAAGATCAGGTTAACATAGTTTCTTTTCTTTACACCAGTTCTGTTTGTGGGCCTGTTTCGGCTCTCGGTGACATCTGCCCAGGATTTCAAAGCCAGGATAGAACCCATGTACTTTATTGCATGATGGATTCTTCAGATTCCCTTGCTAACCTATGAGTCTCCAGCATGGCAGCCGACCCCTTTCACACTTACCTTTTCAAGTGTTTGTGGAGTTAGTTTTGATATGGATTTATTTTGAAGACTTAGTGTTACGATTCTCTTTTACACAGCAGCCAATGATATTGGTGAGTGATTGTATGTAACACAAGCACTGCGTGTCCCAGGGAACTACCAGCCCCCGTGTAGTCAACTGTGACTGGATTAAATTAAGTGCAGCCAACTAAACATTTCGGGAGACACTGAACCCCTGTTAAAATGGCGACCCCCACATCCAACGCGGATTTTATAAAGTGCAACAAACCTGGAGACTTGGATACGAAACTTGATCGTTTATCTGTGACACTTGGACTCAAGATCGTTGTCTTAATGGGAAGACCAGCTTCTTTCAGTTCCAGTCGCAAACCTGAAATGAGAATTTTGCATTGTGAGATATTTTTCAAGCAGAAGCTTTCAGAATTGTGTGTTAGTGCCCCAGAGACATTCCTCGGCAACTATTTGATGTTGAATGTAACTCGTTCAGTGGAATCGTAAATGATAAAATTTGACACACGTCCACGAAATTTTGTCTGCTTAATGGCACGTTCACACTGTACGGAACCGGGACTGGGGATTGGGAATGCGAAGAATGGGTTTCTATATATTATGTTGTACTGTTCACACTGCACTGAGACCAGGACCCATTGCTTCTTATTGTGCTGGTCCCGTTCCCTGTACCAGTCCTGGCCCCGTTCCCATGCAGTGTGAATAAGCCATAAATTTTGATGATTTGTGGTGTACGTACCATGCGTTATAGCCTGAAGTGCGTGTTTGCTGGCAGTGTACATGTGCATAGAAGCCACCGGCGTCACCACGTTACTCTGCACGGCGCTCACGTTTATAATATACCCCGATCTAATTCTCTAATTGAAATCACATAAAAGATAGATGAGTTTACATTGAAACCATCCTGTCGGAATCGAGAAATCAAATATTTGCAAAGGTCATCTCATCAAATACTTAGAAGAAACCAAATATTATTGCAGTTGATTAAAGGTCAAGTTTAACTACTGGCTTGGTCACAAAATGTATCAGCAACTGTGGCCGGGATGCAACAACGTACTGGTTCTATGGTAACACATGTTTACACGGTGCGACTGCAACAGTGATTTTGCGACTCAGTACACTGGGTCCTGCTTACAACGATTAATTTAATTCATAAAGGTCGTTTCAACATTGATGTCAATAAGATGTGAAGCCGGATGCTCGTAGCAGCCGAACTCGTTGTAGTGGAGGTTTTGTGCCCATTCTTTTAATCAATAACTGCAAATAATATACTTAGGTTTTTACGCAATCGCCACCGCTTTCGCGCCGTGTGAACATGTCATACAAGATAAATATCCCTAAACTACTTACAGCTTCTCTCATGAGGTTGATAATTTCTCGTGTAACAGTGCAAGTTCCTATTACATTAATATCAAATACGATGCCCCAATCGTCCGTTTTACCTTCTAACAGAGATGCACCTGTGTTCATACCTATAACAGAGATTGTAGGTTGATATTGTTGTTGAAAATTCTTATGAATGCTGTGATTTTGTGAAGACAGAAAGATTTGAAGCCTAAATAGATGAATCAATTGGATCGAAATTAGGATTATTTTCATATGTAGCCGATGCAGTAATTTCTGAAATATCTTGTTGATAATAATTTGTTGTACAGTTTAGTTTCCATACAAATAATGG